>MJUT01038712.1:4686-26865 GCA_002080005.1 Gigantidas platifrons | reverse complement strand
TATGTATGTATGTATGTATGTATGTATGTGTGTGTGTGTGTGTGTGACTTGAGTTAAAGTACAAAATATCTCAAGTCAAAGTAACAAATCTCAGATCAATTTGTTTTGTGACCAAAGAAAATACAACCATATATCTCAAATTAATATAAACCCAAGACAATACACAATCAATCAATCAATCAATAATCAAATATCTCAAATCAAAGTATGCTCTGACCCAAGACAAAATATAACATTTATGTATGTATGCTGGTGTAATGTTATTTTTTCTCTGTATGTTTTGTTTGTTGTCTCTTAAAAATAACAACAGATTTTATTTTCACTGTAAATAAATTTATATGACAGCAAAAATATTAAATTTCAATTCGAAAATATCAAAATATAAACATACCTTAGGTGTGTCAACACAAAACAGCTGATTCCGGTTTGTTTACATACGGGAGTCAGTTCCCCGGATAAGATATATAAGAAAAATTTATTTTGATTCGGCATAAAATCAAACATACAACACAAGCTCTGAAGAGCTTTTGACCGAATATGACCGGATGTTACGTCTGATTATCACTTCCTGCCAGAAGGGAGCAAGAAGCCTTTAATGGCGGACTTCACAAATTTCCAGTATACGATTCAAACATACAAAAAATTATCTATAAAAAATCATGGCATTTTAGCACGAAATTTTCATCAAAATCAATGTGTATCGCGATTCTGTGTATTTTTATATGTGATGGCACACGTAAATCCTGATAATAAAAGTTTTACAAGAATTTGAAAAAGTTCGAATGCGGGAATATTTTGAGGTGTACTTTTTTTTTAAATATCAGATTCGATCCTTGTCGACGACGCCAGTGTTGTGCCGAGTGCAAATATATTAGACACGCGAGTGTAGGGATGCGTGTAAATATGTAAATACTAACCTATAAACAATAAGTCTTCCTGGTAAGGAAACAATCATATAAACATCAATAAATGAAATAGGTACAATCATGCAATGGCGGCTAGTAGAAGAAGGTAAGTGACGTCACGTGGATCTGTTGTCTATTGATGACTTCTGTGTAGTACTCCATAAGTGGTGCACCACCGTATGCACCACAATATATATGCATTGTATGTTTATTGTCAGTCTATGTTTGTATGTACATGTATTGCTTCTTTTATATTTTTAGAAAAAAGTGTGACTCCGGAAATATCTCGGTTCAACACCAACTCGACTTTTGTATTAGTGTGCCCAAATTTTCAAAACAAAACTGAAAAGGCTAGGACGCACGTTTTGTGTTTTGGTATGAAGAATTATTGCTCAAACAGAATTTACAGATCTGGTAAAACATTTAACTTTTAAAGAAAATGCAATATAATTTTTGAAGGAGAAATATGAAATAGGTAGTCTACGGGTCACTGGTGCTGTCGAATCAATCGACGAACCGTGGCGTTGTCAATGAGATTGAGAATGCAAACGTCTTCACTATAGGAATGTTCGCCAATCTCATTAGTGATGTCATCTTCACTAATTTGCATGTCATTAAACAAATAATTGGTTGGCAGTAAAACAATAACGTAATTGACAGGAAAGTAACCAATTTTTAAACTTTTATAACTTTTTTATTTCCAAACCAATTTTGGTTCTATTAATTGTTTTAGAGACTTAAGAAAATTCATATTTGTTCTGTCAGTTTAAATTTTTTTATTTTGATATGATAAATTCATAATTCTAATATGAAATAATGCATTTTTATGCTTCAAAAGTAAATAAAAGAAGATTGAATTTCCAATCTTTTTATTCTGAATATTTTTATCAAACCTTCGATCTGAATTAATTATTGCTATATAATTTTCATTTCTGAAAGAATTATTAAATTATCGTAAATAACAAAATAATAATGACAATTTAAAGTTGAGCCTTCATTGAAAGACAAGCGAAATTTTTGATTTCCTGCCAACCACACAGGTAAATTATGAAGCCTGTGACATCACCGCGAACATCCCTATATATCCCTGTGTGACAATAAGTTGGTCAGTCATTGGATAATGTTTAGTTATTTTTTTCATGTTTGAAAAGTAAACATTTTTTTCTTTGCAATTATGTTCCTCATCTATTCTTGCTCACGTGTGTAAAGTTCCATGGAAAAAAGATCGATAATAACAACACACTGACCCATATTTGTTTACTCTCCTTTTTCCAAATGGCGTCCTATTACGTCACATAAGGCTGGTCAAAGGTCAATAAAGCACATGTTTTTGTCATAGGCCAACTAAACTTAAAAAGTAAACCAGATTAAGAAAGTACAGTATTTTAGCTTTTTCGGTGTAATTGTTTTGTCTGAAAAATTTCAAAAGATGTCTTTTTAAATAGTTTGAAATTGAAGCATTCAAAATTAATTCTTGATGCAAATATTAAACTTGCTTACCCATAAAATAAAGTATTTAATCCAGTGAATTTGGTGTTTTTGCTTTTGTCAATACAATCTATTAGACTGACTACATTCTGTCATACTTTTGTCAAACAATTAATGACTGATTTCATTATTTTAATCACATTTAATATCCCAGAATACATCACTCACTCACAAAGAACAATCAGCCATTTTGGTAGAATGTGAATGATCAATCATCATATTTTCAAAGTATTTTAAAATACAATTTGCATGGCCTACATTCCAGAAACGGTCATGAACTGTGATGACAATTATGTCAACAAACCGGAAATATAAAAATGTTTGGGGGAATACCATCGCTTAAAATAGATTTCACAGGCAGAATGACCAGGTAAAAAGGACATTAGTAAAAATGTGCTTTTTTACTTGCATGGAATTTGTTCAATTCAATCTTACTTGTTTTAATCGCATTTTATAATCTTCAAGTTTTAAGACACTGCTTCGGCGTCTATATACGTTATAAATATACGGAATGACGTCATTGGCCTCGTGCTGCACGAGAATAGTAAATCAAAACAAATGACCGACTTTATTGCATGACCGAGCAGATGTCACGACACGATATATATAGATACTAGACCACAGCCTACACTGTCTACAGTGACTTTAAATAAGACAAAATTGATAGTAATATCCTATGGTATCGCATGTTTTATATACCGTGTATTAACTGACAGTTTGAACCATTTTTATGCCTTTTTTAAACTTAAGATTACTGCCACAGTACCACCCATGCATAACCATAGCCGGCATAGGACCCCACAGGCACTCCACGTCTGGACCACCCTTTTTCCACAAAGTTGAATTTCACTAAATTTATTTTTTCCCCTTAAATACGTGTTTAGCCCTTTTCCCGGTTGACCCCCCCTTTTTCCACAAATTTGAATTTCACAAAATATATTTTTTTCCCATAAATACTAACTCGAATAATTCAGCGCCCTCTATCCGCTATCGCTACTCGAGGTTAATGTAGCAAAGCGTAATATAACGACTGGATTATTCGGGTTATTTAAATACGTGTTTATCCCTTTTCCCGGTTGACTTCCACAAAGTTGAATTTGACTAAATTAATTTTTTTCCCCTTAAATACATGTACATGTTTATCCCTTTTACCGGTTGACCCCCTTTTTCCACAAAGTTGAATTTCACTAAAATTATTTTTCATACAATACATATTTAAAGGGAAAAAATAAATTTAGTGAATTCAACTTTGTGGAAAAAGGGTAGTCAACCGGGAAAAGGGGGGGTCCAGACGTCGAGTGCCTGTGTAGGACCCCTATGCCGTAACATTGCATTTTTGGTGTTTAACGCCACTTTCAACAATATTTCAGCTATACCATGGCGTCCAGTTTTAGTGGTGGAGGAAGCCGGAGTACCCGGAGAGAACCACTGACCATGGGCAAGCAACTGGTAAACTTTATCACTTGCGGTTGCGAGTCGAGTGCACCCTTTTTTGTAATTTACAAAGCCGGGCGCGAACCCACGCCGTATTGGTGATAGGCTTGTATGAGTTGTTAGATCCAGCGACCTAACTCATTGAGCCACCCGGGCCCCTCCGACAAAGAAAAAGTAGCCATATATATCAGGTGACCTCTTAAAAGAGGATAAATTAATATGAAATTCTCCATGACAGGACAAGAAAAAGATGACCTTTTAATACAGGTGGCTGCTTAATAGAGGTGACCACAAGCACAAGTTTGACTGTATTAGAATATTGTGGATAATTATAAGAAACCAAACTTTACAATGATAGTTACAATGATACATGGGTTCAGCTATTGAACTACTGCAAGTCACTGACAAGCTTTATTACATAAAATTGTATCAAGTACATCTTGACACGTTCAGGAATCAGTTGCACAAATTTAGTTGGGATGGCCACTGATCGATCGCAAACGTCGTTAAACGGGTAGATAAACAGGTAAATCCTACTACCTTAAAATAATCAAATATTTTTACATCATTAGTTATAAAGATTAGATTAATCTGTGTATTATTTGTAAGATTGGAGATAAAAATGTTTGCATGTGATGCAAGATTTTCATAATTGACTGCATAGTCCCTTTCTTATAAGACCACCCCTTCTGTCCTGATATGATATGACAAATTGACCTATAAGAGGAGTGGCCTCTTTTAAAGTGGGCAGTTTAGTAGTATTTTATTTACTACATTGTCATTGTATCTTGATGCATCTGAAATCTGGCTTGATAGGAGGGGCAGCTTTATGGAGGGAGTGTCCTTATAAGAGGGGGGTCCTCTCTTGAAGTGGGCAGTTAAGTAGTATTTTACTATATCAATGCATCTGAAATCAAGCCTGATAATTAAGAGGGATGGTCTTTTGGTGGGAGGGGCCTGATAAGAGAGGTACTACTGTACATCATCACTACATGTATATATTTTGACAGATTGGTGATTGATCTACATGTATGATTCATCGACAAAAAATGTACATCAATGCGTCAATTTAGAAAGATATTAGATGATTACGTAAAGTACAAAGTCCTTTTATGGTTTTTTTCAGGGATTGTTTGTTTATTTAGGACTTAAGAGACATGATTTGTTACATGTATTTACAGAATTAATCATTTTTCAGGTCAAATGGGGTTAAAGGCCTTGAAGATTTTAATGTAAAAAATAAACACAGATTTTATGATGTAAATAGCCAAAAGCTTTAGTAACAAGGATATGTGAATCTCATAAAAGTGAAAAGCTGTAGGTAAGACGTTCTTCAAATTTAATATGAATTTTGTTTGAAAATCTCATTTAAATCTTCTTAAAATTATATAGGTGAGTGTACACATACATGTATGACTTTTAATTAAGGAGTTAGAAATTGAACAAAAACATTTGTTAGGGTTAACATTAGAGATATTCATTTGAAAACACAATACATACCAGGTGCAATATTATATACATTTTGTACTAGTACATTTCACCTTGAAGAGATAACTGTACTCGTTAATTTTCACAGTCTATGAAACATTTATTAACATTGTACGTAGTCCACATACATGTACATTGTATAGATATACACAAAAATGTAATATTGGTACATTTTTCTCTGTTATTTCCAAAAAATGTTACAAACCGGGCTGAGGACTGATTCGATATACTTTCTATATAATTAGAAACTTAGTACCTTATGATATATAATTTTTATCTTTGATCTTTACCTATTCAGGTACCTGTATGGAAGTAGTTACTGACTCCCATTCTTTGTTAACCTGAATCAGCTAATTATACATATTATTGCCACCAATTTTCATGATACACCTGTTGATATATTATATATAGGTGTCTGTAAATAAAAGTGGTGATAGATTATAATAACAATAGGTTATTGTCAATAAAATACCTTACCATTGTTGTCTTAATAGGCCAAAATAATTAAATTCTTTGTTGGCCTGAAGAATATATGACAGGGCTAGAAATCAAATAATTGAAATGCTAATAGTAGTCCTTGGCATGGGGGTATTAAAAAATATTTGGACTGATCCTCCAGAAATCTGACTAGCCCGTGCACACAGCATAAAGGCGTGAGTCTGGTTAGGGGGGGTCTTTGAAAATTTTGACAAAATCCTGTATTCTGAGTGGTTTCTGGAGTGTAAATGAAGCATAAAATGACAGTTTTTTTTAAGGAAAAACATTAAAATCTTTCAAAAGGTTTTGGAATGCTCATCTGTATCTCTAAGGATAAACGTTAGGCTGGTTAAGGTAATTTTTAAATTCTCTTCCAAATCAATACCTTTTAGAACTTTCTCCGATGCGTGTTGATACAATGATAGACCTGACCATTTTCATACTATTTCGCACATCATAATGATGTAGCTCATATCTTTATGTTCATTTATTTAACATATACTACAAGAATATCATTTGTATTGTATAGTAATGGGACAAAAGCCTTGCATTCCACACTGAAATATTTCCATTTATATTTCATATAAAACCATGATTTTTAAAACAAATATTCTTTCATTTCTTACTTTAAAAGCAGAAATAAATAAAAGTTTCTTATAATTTATCATATTATTTCTACTGTTTCTTAAAATATGATTCAAACATGAAGTTTATTTTTTTGTTCACCAAATACAAAACATATTAATTACTAACTATATAATCAAATAATTTGTGCTTAAATCGTACATGCATGTAAATTAATGTTCATAGAAATTATATGAAAATTAAATAATACAATAAACCCTTAAAATCAATTATATATAATTCTGCCTTTAAAAAAGGCAATTTTTTTTCTTAAAAAAATAGGGTAAGAAATGACTTAGACTTAAGTAGATTTTTTTTTTTATTAAATAAGTGGTTTTGTACATAATATAAATTGATATCTTAGTGGGGAAAATCGTTTGACCCATGAATGTATATATGGTATAGATCTCAATGGAAGCCATAAACTGGACATCTCATTGAGTAGTTTTGTATGAATGGGAAAATATCGTATCATTCATAATCTGTACATCATAATAATTCTGTTGTATGTGGAAAACTAGAGTGGTGTTTATATGTTGTTATGGAAACTACTAATTTTAATTACAAATTAGAAACGTATATGGAACTAACACGAAATGATGATTTTCTTTTGAATTTACGTATACCCAATGGGTGATAATTGGAGACTATTAGAAACGTGATAAGTTGTGAGATGTGGACGTCATATACACAGCAGGAATGTAGGACATATATTAACACAGACGAAAGATATTGGAAAACAAAATTTACTACTGCAACTGTGTGCTTTTGAAGTACTGATTCTGTACTACAAAAAATGTAATAAAGGAGGTCAAATAAACTTCCATGTTATTAGGTCATGGACAGTATAAGGTCTTGATGTCACAGATGACACCATTGAAAACAATTAGAACAACGCTTGTTTCAATTATTTTCAGACAATACCTACAATGTATGTACATGTATATATCGTGTTTATCCTGCAATGTCAACAAGTCCAAAACAACTGCCAAATTGTCTGAAAATAGCTGTAACAAACTTTGTTCTAATCGTTTTCAATGGTGTCTTCTTTGAAGTCTGCACTTATACTTTTACCATTTTTTGCAGTCCACTATAGTACTTAAATCAGTTACCAGAAAAGCTTTTTTTAATAGGTCCATGACTTATGCATAATTACACTTTTTTTTTTATTAGTACTCAATATCACACAATTGCAAGATAAATAAATGTAGTTCCCTTTATATTTGTAATACCAAATTTTTCATTGGTCAGTTAACAGATGTATAATAGGTTCTTACACGAGTCTAAGATGAAGATTGATCAGGGATATCAGTGTTAGAAATTCTGACTTTTCCCGAGTGAAGAGGCAAAACGAGGAAAAAAGACGGAAAATTTCTTACATTAGCAGAAGATATCCAGATCTTCAATTTTGGTGAATATTAGCCACATATTTTTTCCATAAAATACAATTGATGAAATGTCACAGACCTAGGGATTTAAGACAAAGCTTGATATTCTTTAGGAAAATTTTTATTGTCATGTGATATCATTCATGACGTTTTTCTGATTATAATAAATCAGTACATTTGATTGAACGTTTACTTATGGAAGACTGCTTCATGTGATCCTGTCTCCTGGGACCCAGTCTATTATGTGACCCTGTCTCTTATGTGACCATGTCTCCTATGTGACCCTGTCTCTTATGTGACCCTGTCTCCTATGAGGCTATGTGACCCTGTTTCCTAGGCTATGTGTCAATATAATGTGACCCTATCTCTTATATGACCCTGTTTCTTATGTGACCCTGTCTCCTAGGCTATGTGACCCTGTCTCCTATGTGACCCTGTCTCTTATGTGACCCTGTCTCCTATGTGACCCTGTCTCCTATATGACCCTGTCTCTTATATGACCCTGTCTCCTATGTGACCCTGTCTCCTATGTCCCTGTCTCTTATGTGACCCTGTCTCTAAATGTGACCCTGTCTCCTACATGACCCTGTCTTCTATGTGACCATGTCTCTTATGTGACCATGTCTCTTATAAATGTGACCCTGTCTCTTATGACCCTGTCTCTTATGTGACCCTGTCTCCTGTGACCATGTCTCTTATAAATGTGACCCTGTCTCCTATGACCCTGTCTCCTATATGACCCTGTCTCTTATGTTATGTGACCCTATCTCTTATGTGACCCTGTCTCCTATGTGACCCTGTCTCCTATGTGACTCTGTCTCCTATGTCACCCTTTCTCCCATGGGTTGTCTCCTATGGAAAAGTTTCTTTTTATGGAAATAGATTAAATACATGAAAGGCAGATGTTTGTTTGAAATTTGAAATAGCATTAGGCTACTTTATATATAGCCAAGCTATTTTAATCAACATTGTTTAGAATGATATGTGTTTCACCCATGACTAGAAATTAAAGGGTGATCTGATTTCAAACCACTGCTGTCATCACTTTGCATATTTAAATGTCACGATGATCCTCATCAGTATGCAAGTAATTGTATGTAGTGTACATTCTTTTCCTCCACAACAGTTACTGTAAACCCAAAATGGCCACCAATGTGGGACAGTGTATGTCACATACAACCAGGGATATATATGATATACAGGCCTTAGGTACATTAATGTACATAAATAAATATATATGTTCAGTAGTGAGTGAGTAGTAACCCTCCTCTCCACCTCTTAATGAAAAAGTGGCTGTGAAGAGGATAGTCCTCTCTTGAGGACAGTTTAGTAGTATTTTACTGTCTGTGCATCTGAAATATAGTCTTATAATTAAGAGGGGTGGCCTTTCGTGGGAGTGGCCTAATATACAATGTAAGAGGATAGTCTTCTCTTGAGGGGGACAATTTAGTAGTATTTTACTATCTCTGTGCATTTGAAATATAGTCTTTATAATTAAGATGGGTGGGCTTTGATGGGAGTGGCATTATAAGAGGATAGTCGTCTCTTGAGGGGTACAATTTAGTAGTATTTTACTATCTCTGTGCATTTGAAATATAGTCTTTATAATTAAGAGGGGTGGGCTTTGATGGGAGTGGCATTATAAGAGGATAGTCCTCTCTTGAGGGGGACAATTTAGTAGTATTTTACTATCTCTGTGCATCTGAAATATAGTCTTTATAATTAAGAGGGTTGGCCTTTCGTGGGAGTGGCCTAATATAAGAGAGTAAGCTTCACTTGAGGGGAACAATTTAGGACTATTTTACTATCTCAAGAAATGTGGTCTGATCAGTGATCAGAGGGGTGGCTTTAGGTGATGAGGCCAAAAAAATAAATATGTGTTTAGGGTTTCCCTACCTAACCTATTTTTTTGCTCTCAAAAATGCCTACCGTAACATTTTTATGGTCATTTTGGCTTTTAAGCACCGTTAAACTATATGGATTTCTTCCCCATTATTAACTTAATGTAAAAATATTTTGAAGAGAAAAAATTTCCCTACCTACATATACCTACGCTATTTTTTTTAGGGATGAAACCCTAAACACACATATTTTTTTTTGGCCTAATGAAATGACCTTATAAATTATAATAGAGGGACTACGGTAGGTTAAAATCGGTGGGTAATACATGCTCTTAAAATAAAGGAAGGATTGTATGCCTGATGGTACTTGTGTTTTCTGGTCAGAATTAGTGATTGTGAGGAAATTAAACAAATACATGCACACTGTACATATGTGAAAGGGGGTTGTCGTGATCATAAGGTAGTTGGATTCACAACTTTTCGTGCAGTCAGTGCCTCGATCACTAACGTTGTGAGTTCAACTGCAGCCCAGACAAGGCGTATTCAATACAACATTATGTGATAAAAATGTTTGTCAGTGATTTGCAACAGGGCGGTGGTTTTCTTCGTATACTCCAGTTTCCTCCACCAAAAAAACTGACCACCAAGATATAATTGAAATATTGTTGAAAGTGTTGTTAAACAGCATAACCCTAGCTAACGATATATGTGATTGATTGATTGATGCTTGGCGTTGAACGCCACTTTCAACAATATTTCAGCTATATCATGGCGACCAGTTTTAGTGGTGGAGGAAGCCGGAGTACCTGGAGAGAACCACTGACCATGGGCAAGCAACTGGTAAACTTTATCACTTGCGGTTGCAAGTCGAGTGCACCCTTTTTTGTAATTTACAAAGCCGGGCGCGAACCCACGCCGTATTGGTGATAGGCTTGTATGAGTTGTTAGATCCAGCGACCTAACTCATTGAGCCACCCAGGCCCCTTACAATATATGTGAAAAGGTTACATGGTTGAATCCTTTTGAAGGTGGTAGAGGATGATATAGATCCTAGAGAAGGTGTAAAGGGAGATTAATCTTCAGTTCAATATTCTTTGCCTTACATACAGAGTATATACATTGTACATTGTAAAATTCATGTTTGAAATAATTTGTTATTGTGTGATATAAGGGAAGTAACTCAAAGATTAGAATTTGATTAAATCTACTACAAATATACTGACTGTACAAATAATTCATTATTATACACTTGTAGATGTATTTATCAGCTTATGGAGCAATCATTTTACTTTTAATGGGGACGTTAGGTATATTTTTTAAAGATTTTTTGTTGCTGAATGTTACAGAAAAAAAACTTGACCTGAAATATGCAACAAATAAATAATCTTACCCTGATTTTCAATGAGTAACATACATGTATCCCCCACCTTCCCCAGTTAAAGTCAGTTTCTTGCATTATGTAAGAAAGTTTGTCAGTGATTTACGACAGGTCAGTGGTTTTCTCCGGGTACTCCGGTTTCCTCCAACAATAAAACTGACTGCCACGATATAACTGAAATATTGTTGGAAGTGGCATTAAACACCATAACCCTGGCTAACCCACAATATCCAATAAAAAAAAACAGTGTTCTGATTGAACGATTTTGGAGTATGAGTTCAGTTAGTACGAAAATAGCACTTGAAAGTTTTACGACCGTTAAGTCAGGTTATAACATACAAATATTTTATTTTAAGTGTGTGTCATGACTTCCTGATATCTATATTAAATCTACAATTTATTCAATAGTTTAATCTTTTGCCTAATCTTTCTAATTGAATGTGTTCTATATGTTAATACAAAGTGTTAATCTCATTACCAATATAATGAACAGAGTACTTAACTTGTGTTTATTTTATTTGTCACAAAAATCAATGAAAAGTAATGCATGTACAATCAAACGTGTATTAAGAGATCACCGCTTGAAACATGCATTAAGAGGTCACCTCTTGAACAAAAGAGAACGTGGCCTTTTAACACTTAGACAGGTGACCTCTTAAAAAAAGGTTCAAATCATATGAAATTTTCTGACAGAACAAGAAAAAGGTGACCTTTTAATAAAGGTGACTGATTCATAGAGGTGATTGCATATGCAGGCTTTACTGTACCACATTTCTTTGTAAGGGTCCATTAACCTCTATGTCCCCTTTGTAATCCAGAATATATATTTAAGGGGGTTCTGACCTATGGCTATGCAAAAATATGTAACCTGCATATGTGTGTTTAGAATACATTTTAAAATGGAATTGGAATCTAACATTACAAGATATCTGGGGTTTAGACCCTCATAAACATCTAGGGTTTAGACCCTCATTAATATCTAGGATTTAGACCCACATAAATATCTAGTGTTAATTAGAGCCCCTTAAATATTTGGGGTTTAGACCGTCATTAATTTTTAGGTTAGACCCTCATTAATTTCTAGGGTTTAGACCCTCATAAATATTTAGGACTTAAACCCTCATTAATATCTAGGGTTTAGACCCTCATAAATATCTAGGGTTTAGACCCTCATAAATATCTAGGGTTAAAAGAAGTCCATAAATAATTATGGCTAAGATCTCATCAATATTTAGGGCTTAAACCTTCATTGATATTTAGGGCTTAGACCCTCATTAATATCTAGGGTTTAGACCCTCATAAATATCTATTGTTTAGACCCTCATAAATATCTAGGGTTAAGAAGTCCATAAATAATTATGGCTAAGATCCCATCAATATTTAGGGCTTAAACCTTCATTAATATTTAGGGCTTAGACCCTCATTAATTACATGTACATGTATTATCATTCTAATTGAACTGTGTTTGTTTTAGTGTCAACCTTTACATGATAAAAATAAATGAACAATTAACATTATTATGTCAGTCCATGCCTCGTCACTGAATCTCCATTTTAATTTGTACCGGTATATTAATATTATCTATATATTTACATGCATTTTAAAATCTTATTTACTGTCAAGCCTGCCTTAAAGGACACCTCTATATAACAAATCACTGTCTATAAAGGACAGTCTCGTTTCCCCCATTAATCAATAGTGCATATAATTTTAACCTGTATATAAAGGTCAACTGCTGATAAAGACCATATTTTCAGGTTTCACTTTTGTGGCCTTTATATACAGGTTTGTCTGTGCTGTACATTTCCTGTAATTAAAATTCAAAATTATGTAAAAAGTGTCTTATAAATGGTATACATTATGTAATACACACAGATGTCTGGTTGCCCTTCAGGCGGTATTGTCACATCAAAGTATTATTTATATCAGAATGATTGTTTTATTTTTAAATTACATGTACCTTCCATGGTTGAATAACATTGTTATACAGTATCAAATAATTTTCATTATTTAGCCTGAAAAGTGGAAAAAATACAGGAAACAGATTTTAAATGGACAATTTTGTGGTCAAGGTCTTATGTATTTAACCCATACAAAAATGTGACTGTTTTCATTGCATACTTACAATTAGGATGATGTGGTTTCCTGTCAGTTGACAGCAGGATATTATGTGTTAAAATGCACATTAAAGGGGTTCATATCAAAGAAATATCATGCAAATTCATAATAAAGGAAATGTCAACTGATTCTGAATGTTAAAATATACACTGTGAATAGATACTTAGATTGTGTTACAGATTGTGTTACAGAGTACCGTGGATGTCATTATAAACCAGATTATTACATGTAAATGTTGGGTATCACTTTAAGCTGTTTCATATGAAAGGATTATGGTAAATCTTGTTCCGATTCAGTAAAAAAGAAGATTTTCAGTGATTGTTAAAATACATTGAAAATATAGATACTTGTGTTACAGAATATAGTGCTATAAATATCAGTATATGTTGAGCCTCACTCTTAAACTGTTTCCTGTCGAAGGATTATCGTAAATCTTGTGCCGATTGGGGAAAAAAACGTCCTGTGAATGTTGAAGTTAAAATATGCTGTAAATAGTTGTCTTATTACATATATGTGTACTAGTATATGGATGTCACTATAAGCCAAGTATATCTTGAATCTCACAAGCACTTTAAACTGTTTTCTTTGGAAAAATTATCATAAATCTTGAGCCGATTCAGCAAAAAAAGATTTTCAGTGATTGTCAAAGTTAAAATACGCTGTAAATATAGATAATTCTTTTACACAGTGCTGTATAAGACAGGATATTACATACTGCCTAAATGTTAAACTTCACATAAAGTATTTCCTATAGTAAGATTATCGTAAATCTTGTTCAGATTCAGAGGAAAAATTGTTCAGCGATTCTACATTGTATAAGTTAAATATGGTGTAAAATAAGATATAGTGGATGTCATTATTAGCCGGGGCTAACATTGTTACTTATACAATGTAGAAATAAACGATTTAATTACAGGCGTACATGTATAATAGAATTTGAACGACTGTCAAATAAATTGATAGGCCTAGGACTATATGTAAATGTAAATGAGTTTTATTGCCTTCTAACAAATATGTATGTTTATAATGTTATCAGTTAAAACTAATTTTCTACGGATTTATTACGGAATATAATGGAAATAATTAAAAGTGGATAAAATATACTAACGGATTACCGAATATAATAGAAAAAGTTAAGTTTAAAGTGGATAAAATATACCATCACTGAAAATTTATTTTGTATTCATTGTGAAATTTTAATGGAAAATATTGAAAGTGGATAAAATATGATTGCTGAAAATTAATTTTATGTACATTATGGGATATAGTTGGTAGAATATGTAATTGAAAGTGGGTGAAATACAGTCTTTCAATTTTGCAAAGAAAGAATCACAAATTGATAGAATAAATAAATATATACAAGTGGCTGAAATATTACATATATGTATAAAATTCCCTTTGATGTACAAACTAGATAAGAAAGAATCAGAAATATAAATATATAGACAGTCCTCGCGATGAGCACAGGTCCTCTGGCCCAAGACCAGTAAAACTTTGTTCGGACCAGTATATTTTTCAGTTTTTAGAACTATATAAAAATAGATTCAAGGATTTGATTCGGACCAGTAAATTCACATTCATATTGAGCACTGTATGTATAAAGAGATTGATTTTGAAACTGTGATAAGAAATTTGGAAATACAGAATGATATGAGGAAGCTTAAATTTTGAGGATTTATTGCAGCACAATGAACGGTGTTAGGTTTAAGCTTGAGGATTTATATGAGGTAAACCATAGTTGTTGGTTTATTATACATATGTATACTGTAGTTTAGAAAAATTTAATAGTCTTTTTATTTTCTTGAGGTTTGTATAGGGTAGCTTAAGTAAATAAACATGAATTTTATAGACCTATAATTAAATTTATTCCTTGCCCCCACCTAAGTAGAATGACATTATGAATTTAAAAAGAAAGTTTTAAACAGTGTAAAGTTTGTCAGTGACTTGCGAATGGTCGATGGTTTTCTCAGGGTACTCCGGTTTCCTCCACCAATAAAATTTACCGGCAATTCCACCAATATCAACAAAGACGAACAATCACCTCTCACCTTAAAGACCCAGTTTGTAATTAAGATTTAACACTTTCAGACCATTTCAGATACATTGTACCTGTTGTAGTCCTTGGCATTCACGATAAATTGGCAAAATCCATTAAGCTTTCTTTTCATTAAAAAAAAGCAATGATAAAGAAAATTTTGTTTTCTATGTTCATACATGTATGTATTACAGTATAATCTATTTGGCTTTATAATCTTAAATTGTCAAATTCCAATAAATTTTCTTTTTCATAAAAAAAGTAATGATAAAGAACAATTTTCTTTTTCTATGTACTTTTGTATTATAGTATTTGGCTTTTTAATCTTTAATCGGCAAAAAACAATAATCCTTCTTTTCATTTAAAAAAGTAACGATAAAGAAAATTTTTACATTTGTATTATTTTGGTTTCCTATCTTTTGACTTTGAGCATGCCTGACGAAGGTCATTTCAGAAACGTTTCTCGTGTGTCCTTAATAGGTATAATTATGTACGCTTTTGTTAGAAAAGATTGATACCATTTGCTGTCAGTCATGCATTTCTGATGATGTCTACTTAAATGTTAGTTAAAAGGTCGAATTATTTTACACACGACAAGAATTACAAATGTAGGATCCCTCTATCTGGCAATTCTTTTTTATCGAAGAAAAGACATATGCAATTGCAATTCCAAGTTTACTAAAGATGTACATTGTACATATACATGTGCATGCTTAAGTGATAATGTCTGTCTCAACCTTCAAAGCAGTAACTGCCAATATTCTATATGTTAATTAAAAAATCTGTCAGATTCTTACGAAGTTGTATATATGCTGCAATACATGTAGTAAAATAATACATGTATTGTGATTATTACCTCACTTACCATACAATGTCTATGTATAGCTTTGTTGTGAAATAGCTGTTAAGCTTTTCAACTATTTGTTAGAATGCAATAACAGGCCTTTCAATAAGAGGTGGTACCAGGTACTTTTACCGGCTTAAAATGGTCTTTGGTACCTCCTGATTTTAAAGAGTGTTGTATAAGATATTCATGAAAATTGTTCCAATTTAAAAAAAAAAAGTACCGCCTGTAAATAGTTAAGTACTGGTATACTTGAAAAATATTGAAAGCACTGCAATAATAGACCATTTGCACATTTCTGACTTGATTTTAAAATTTTATGTTTTTTCCCCACATTTTTGTAGGAGTTACTTCCCTTTAATATGAACCGAAAAACATGTCCATTTCATGTAAAGTTCAATGAAAATAACATGTATTTTTCTCATACTCTGTATAAAATTTAAATGTTGTATTTTAAACATGAAATTTTCCTCTGATTTTTTTTTTATCAGGTTCAATTCAAATATCTACAAATTTTAAGAAAGTTATACTAAAATTTTTTGTTCTTTTTGTGTTACTTTTGCATGAAAGAGGAATCACTTTGCTCTCCGTAATAACTCCCTTTTGAAAAAGGTAAAAAATGTATGATTTTTTAGAATAAAATCAGGATTCTGAGGAATGTGCAGTTGTTGGTCAATTCTTACTACAGGATTTTATTAAGACAAGGGAGATTTACATATACAATGGCTGACCAGTCTGTTTTTGCTGATGTTGATTTCAATTGTATTTTAACCCGCATCGGTGGTGTGATGGTTAGCGTGCTCGCCTCAAGTACGGTAGATCGTGGGTTCGAACCCTGGTCGGGTCAATCCAAAGACAAATTGGTATTTGTTGCTTCTCCGCTAAGCACACAGCATTAAGGAGTAAGAGCAAAGACTGATTAGCTCTGAATCTGGATAATGTGTCCGAGTGGAGTGACATGTCTACCCGCAGACTGTTGTTTGAGTGAGCTAATACTATAAAATTCCACCTCAGCGTGTTTGTCTAGAACAAAGCTGACATCATCATCATTCCATTTAATGTAACTTGTTCTCGCCATGATATAGCTGACTGAAAAATTGCTCATTTGGCATTAAACACCAATCATTCACTCAATTGTATTTTTTAGGAGGACACAATGGCTGATCAGTCACTTTGTGATGGAATTGATCTCAAGTGGATGTATGAGGGGAATTCAGATGAGGAGGATGATACAGACAGGTGGGTTGACATGTGACAAATCTAATTTAAGACATGCTTGTATATTGAAACAAGTGGTTTTTAAATAATGTATTTATGAAAATATGTTGTAAAGAGATTCTAACATGACATCCTTCATTTGCAACATGTATATAAATAATACAGTGATAAAACTCCAGATATATTTTAATTTGCACATGTATATTTTCAGACAATTTGAAAACGTCATTCCTATGTTATTTCATGTACAATGTACTAGGACCGTATATCGTGGCTCTCAGATTTATTGGTGGAGGAAACCAGAGTACCCAGAGAAAACCACAACCTGTTGCAAGTCACTGATAAACTTTATCACATAATGTTGTATTGAGTACACCTCGCCTGAGCGGGATTCAAACTCAAAACGTTGGTAGTGATATGCACAGATTTCGATTTCACAGGTGGAGAAATATTAGTCCTAATTTGGTAGTGGGAGGAGAATCAGTTTCTCTTATGACCAAAAACATCAAAAATATTTTAAAGTTGTTAATTTCCGTCAGTTATTAAGTCTTTAATGACCGTTGAAAGGAAATTGTCCTGAATTCTCATGCAGAAATTTAACACTGTGGTGATTAGAAATATAATGAAAATTTAACTAACTGGTTTAATACATGCTAAGAATAGAATTAGGAGACAAAATGTATGTCTGTATTTTAGGATTAGGAGAAATATATTGTCAACGGAGTAGTTCGTGAATCATGTCATTATTAAAACACTATTAATGTACATGCAAAATGCACTATTACAGTTGATAACCCCATAATTATACCTACATTTTTACCTATATAAATCCAGGTGTGCTTGTATGATGAATAATGCCCTATAATAAACTGTTACTATATTTATCATCAGATAGAGTTTGATTAAAACATTAACCCTAGACATATTTATTTGTGCTATTTTTATACCACATGAAGACAGAACAATAATTATCTTTTATCTGTCACTGTCATTGTCTATATCAATAAAACTAAGGTTCTCCTCCCTCAGGCATAGGTGACCTTAGCCTATTTTGACTATCCTATTTTAGAACCCTTGGTTTTATCGCTCCCAAAACTTTAAATTATTTGGCTTTCCAATCTTCGATTTTGAGTGTACCTGATGAATGTTATTATACCCCCGCTCCCCCAGTGGAGGAGGGGGGTATACTGTTTTACCTCTGTCCTTCCTTCCGTCTGTCCGTCCCAAGATATTTTTCGTTGCATTTTTCTCAGCAACTATTGATGGCAGAAATCTGATATTTGGTCACAAGCTTCATATATAGGTACCCCATATCGTGGGAAGCGTTTTTGGACCCGTCAGGTTTTTACTTCCTGTTTGCCGACTTAGTTTGCTTTTATACACATTTAACATATATATGCTCATTTTTCGTCGCATTTTTCTCAGCAATTATTGATGACAAGAATATGATATTTGGTCACAAGCTTCATATATTAGTTTTTGGACCCATCAGAGTCCTACTTCCTGTTTGCCGACTTTGTTGATTTTTATACACATTGAACATATATGCTCATTTTTCGTCGCATTTTTCTCAGCAACTATTGATGGCAGAAATGTGATATTTCGTCACAAGCTTCATATAGGTACCCCATATCGTGGGAAGCGTTTTTTGACTCGTCAGATTCCTACTTTCTGTTTGCCGAACAGCGGGGGTATCATAAGTGAGCATTAGCTCGCAGTTCATCTTGTTCTAGAAATGCTAAATTTGATATCTACGTTTTCATACTTCATATTCATACTTCATATTCTCTAAAACTGACGGATGAATGTAAGAGAAAACCGAAGGGGCAATTAAATTAAGACAGTCCAGAGATGAAGGCAATGCTGGGCACACAAGACACAAGATTAAGATCAAGATTGTTTATTCTCAGTAACCCACAGCTGATCACACTCTGATACTACCCCATAGTTTACCTACAATTCTCTAGAAGACCACCCCATCTGTCATGAAAAAGTGGTTTTATAATTCCTGTGTAAGAGGGGGACAATTGAATAGTATTTTATATAATTCCTAACTCAAAGCATCTAAAATCTGGCCTGATGAGAAGGGTGGTATGTACTATTTGATGGGAGTAACCTTTGTAAGAGAGGGACTACTTAACTAGTTTATTCTATGGACATTATTCATTGTAACAGTTTTCTTGAGATTGTTGTCGAAAAACAATTTTCTATAGATGCATGATAAAATCCCACATTACCAGTTGCTATAAACTCGCACTGTACCAGTGTTCTAGACAGTGTCACAGTTTGCTAGACAATGTTGCTGTTTTCTAGACACTGTGACTGTATCAGATTACTATACAGTCATTGTACCTATTTTCTAGACACTGTCATTGTACCAGTGTTCTAGACAATGTCATTGTACCAGTTTTCTAGAGGTAGTTGCTGTTTTCTAGACACTGTCATTGTACCAGTTTTCTAGACAATGTCACTGTTTTCTAGACACTGTCTTTGTACCAGTTTTGTTGTTGTTTTCTAGACAATGTTGCAGTTTTCTAGACTATGTTGCAGTTTTCTAGACAATGTCACTGTACCAGTTTTTTAGACACTGTCGCTGGTTTTTAGACACTAGATTTTTAGACAATGTTGTTGTTTTCTAGACAATGTTGCTGTTTTCTAGACACTGTCATTGTACCAGTTTTCTAGACAATGACACTGTTTTCTAGACACTGTCTTTGTACCAGTTTTCTAGACAATGTCATTGTATCAGTTTTCTAGACAATGTCACTGTTTTCTAGACACTGTCTTTGTACCAGTTTTCTAGACACTCATTGTACCAGTTTTCTAGACAATGTCACTGTTTTCTAGACACTGTCTTTGTACCAGTTTTGTTGTTGTTTTCTAGACAATGTTGCAGTTTTCTAGACTATTTTGCAGTTTTCTAGACAATGTCACTCTACCAGTTTTTTAGATACTGTCCCTGTTTTCTAGACACTGTCTTTTAGACACTAGATTTTTAGACAATGTTGTTGTTTTCTAGACAATGTTGCAGGTTTCTAGACAATGTCACAGTTTTATTTTTCTAGACAATGTTGCTGTTTTCTAGACAATGTTGTTGTTTTCTTGACAATGTCACAATTTTCTAAACAATGTTGCAGTTTTCTAGACAATGTTGCTGTTTTCTAGACACTGTCATTGTACCAGTTTTTAGACAATGTTGCTGTTTTCTAGACAATTTCACTGTACAGCAGTGATGTCGTTAAAAGCCGGCAGCCGGCGATTTTCGCCGGTTATTGTCCTTTTCCTGCCGGCTATTTTCAATGAGTAAAAAAAAATGTGACAGAAAAATCCATATTCAAATAGTATATCAATTATTACATCGTATAATTAATTAATTATGGATTTTGCCAGCATATAAATCAACGTTATCTATTATATCAGTTCTCGTTTGGAAATCCCCTTTAGTATATATTTTTAGTCGCTATTTATAAAATCGTGCGTGCGCACCAAACATTTAGTGAAATATCCGCAACATTTGCTATGGCACAGGCAAACACAACTTTTTTAGTACGCAGATCGCGAAGAGAACACCTCTGTAAAGATCCAAAAGGATAAGAAGAGAGTGCATATGATCCTCAGATACCATCTTTCATTCAAGCTTCTGATCAATACTGCCGTGGTGATCTTTTTTGTAAAAAGCGGGACCCTGTTTTGTAAGCTTTTATATTTTACGTTACGATTTCGACTTTTTTTTTATTATGATCACCCGGAATAGCAAAATTGAGGAGTTTCTGCAAATTTTAAGCCATACATGAATTATTGGTCCAGTGATAGCTCGCGGATATATTTTTGAGAATGGGTCTCTCGTTGACACATAAAGCAACATGATGTCCGATTTTACTCGGAATCACTTCACTTCGGAGACTCGGTAGTGGTACCAAATCATGTTTTATTGCTTTTAACTACCAAATTTATAAATTTCTAGTTTTTTTCACTCTGACAGAAAATAATAACGTTATCGATCGACCTCCCTACCTATAAATGTCAGATCAGACCGAAACATGCTCTAACCAGAAGATAAACGAAAGTGTTAACAAAAGAAATGTAATTTTCAGTCTGTACAGGGAATAAACACCAAACAATTTATTTGGGTAAAAAACAAATAAATCCAAGGCAAATGCAAGATAAAACAAGATAAAAATGTTATGTTCCAAATCAAACATTTTTGTACCGGTAAGACTTTTCTGGGACATAATTGCTGAAGTCAATTGCTATAACTAAAAATGTTGAAACTCTTAATTGATGCCAAAAAATATAGTGACTCATGCTGATGATAGTAACAGTGAAGTTGAATGAAATTTATTAATAAAGCGTATTGCTTGTTATACCCCCCGCAAACAAAGTTTGGGGGGGTACATTGTATATAGGAATCGGCCTGTCTGTCCGTATGTCCGGACCAACTTCCACCTCTTTTGTCCGATTTCCACCAAACTTTGTGGAAGTTAAGATCATGATGTGTGAACTTTGCGGTATAAAGGATTTTATTGTCCATTGAGTTTTACCCCTATTATGCCTCTTTGGACTTAGAAATTTTGAGAAAATTCAGTATGCACTTTGTCATTGCAACTTCTCCTACATGATTAATCAGAAGTTCATGAAACTTGTTAGGTAGTAAGGACACCATATGTAGTTGTGCATATTACCAGGAAATTTTGATTGCTCGAATTTTGTGGGAGTTATGCCCCTATGAACTTAGAAATTTCCCGAAATTTACTACTGAAGCAGCTTGTCAGCACAACTCCTTTGAAACTACTGAACAGAATTTCATGAAACTTGGTAGGTAGTAAGGACACTATATGTAGTTGTGCATATTACCAGAAAATTTTGATCCCCTAAATTTTGTGGGAGTTATGCCCCTTTGAACTTAGAAATTTCCCGAAATTTACTACTGAAGCAGCTTGT
>MJUT01038711.1:105510-153360 GCA_002080005.1 Gigantidas platifrons | reverse complement strand
TGAATATATTTGAGTGCGGGTTATAATTATGGTGTTTAACGCCACTTTCAACAATATTTCATTTATATCGCGGTGGCCAGTTTTATAGGTTGGGGAAACCGGAGTACCCAGAAAAACTCACCTACCTCCCGCAAGTCATTGACAACTTTATCAGATAATGTTGTGTCGACACCTCCCCGTGATGGGGATTCGAACTCACAACTTGAATGACGATAGGCACTATGCAATATCCAAAGGGAATTTATATCATTTAAGCCGGTAATGTCACATTATATACCCTATCTGATAGCTCAATGACAGATATATTATGCATTTAACCATTTTGTTTTAAATACAGAACGCAAGATTTATTTTCATTTTTCGTATTTCTAAATGTCCCTTTTCCGTACCTCTGACATTTTTCTATGATGACGTCAAAATATACGTTATATTTCATGTATGATGTGTCTCATGAAGGAAACGGGTTTGTGAAACAATTGCAATAACTTAAATGTTAACAACATGTAAACAAAAACTTAGTGTGGACCCGTGATTTCGCAAGTTTTCAAAGCGCAAAGTTTAACACACTTTAACTTGTTTATTGTGATGTTCAAGTTTGCTATGGTACAGCCATGGAACATAGGCGTTTGCTAAACCGATCTTGTGTTTGTGACGGAATTAACTTTTGTAATGTTGTTTTTTGTTCATACAGCGGTTTTGAGTATAAAAACAGCGTTTAATTTAGTAACAATACATGTATTATTCCGTATTATGCTATTGTTTCAGTGAAGCGTACATATTTCTATTTTTGTCGGCCATGTTGTTATTGCTTTTTTGAAGCCTGAAATATACACCACGTCTGTTTTCCGAATATATGCTGACATTCATGGCTGAAGAACCAATGAAAATTTGTGTAGCAAACTTAATCCATAATATATACAATACCCGTACATTGTTGGGAAATATATAATTTATTTACACGAGCTTTAGAAACAGTTAGAAAAGCGAATCGTTTCACAGCGAGTGCAAATTAATTTCATATTTAACGACAATGTACGTATATTTTGTTTATCCTGCAATATCAAAAGGTAAAAAAACAACAACTACTAAATTGTCTGAAAATGTCCGAAGCAAGCGTCTTTCTAAGCGTTTCCAAAGGCTTCATCTGTGACGTCAACGCTTATACTGTTACCGTTTCTTTTTATGTTGCTCACCAGGAATCAGGTACGAGAAAATCTATATTTTGGTCAGTGACCGTATATAGCGAAAATGTATCCAGTCAATGCAATTTGACTGCTCAAATAGAACCAGTGCAGGATAAATTGTTGTACATGCACCAGATTACAAATTGAAACATATATTAGAACATGTAAATACATGTACATGCACATGGAATAGAACCTGTTTATTTTTTGAATATCAAAAGACCCGGATTTTAGTAGGGTTCGTGTCACTCAATCTTTCGTTTTACATGTATGTTTTGTAGATCGTTGTTTGTCCTTTTGTACTTTTTCTTTTGGTCATTGTATTGTCTGTTCTTCTTCGATATACAGACTCTGATTACCCCTTTGGTATCTTCAAACTCTTATGATAGCATTTTTCATAATTCCTTCAAAAGTTGCGCACGGTATAAATAAATGATATGTAATTATAAGTAAAACCCACATTATTTTATCTAAGATAGATATGGAATGCAATCTAATTAAAAATAAATATTTGCTGTATCTTTCAGTATTTCATAGTAGTAGAAGACTTTGCTGGTGTGGAAGGAACCAAATAGAGTCTCAGTTACCATAAATAGAGCATATATGAAGATGGAAGAGTGATATGTTATATACCAAACGCCAATACATTTATATTTTGTTTTTCAATTTTGCAAAAGTGCAATACACGTTAGTGAATACCGAAGTGGCAATCAAAAAAGGACAATCCAAAGAAATTAGCAACATAAGTACGGTACACAAGACGAATAAAACCAAAACAAAAACACAACATAATATGCGTTGGAAACCACTATACGCAAACAAACACAACTAACGTAAATAAGACATGCACTCTCCTACAAACAAATGGAGACGAACATGTCGAGAACATCACTTTTATGCGGAAATCGTAACGGACATCACAACACGGAAGTCAGAACGTAAATACACATAATAGGACAACACAAAAGGTAAAAAGATGAACAAAACGGACCTCACCAAAAAACTGGGGGAGAACTCAGCTGCTCGCGAAGGGTAAGCAGTTCCTGCTTCCTATAAGACACCCGCCGTGATACTCATATATAGTTAAGTCCGGTAAAATTATTGGCAGTGATAGAGGAAAGAAACGTCTACGTAAAAAGTAAATGATCCATTGTTATTTGAGATATGGATATTTCGCAACGGTCAATCAGATTGTGATGACGACCGTAGATTTGTTGTAGCGATGACTTCAACCTAGGATCAACGTAGCCTTGTTTGAATGGCATTTGCCCCTGCAGCTGAGCTCTGTTCAGAATATCACGATTTATGAAAACGTAGATATCAAATTTAGTGCGCACGACACGTTTCTGGAATAACCTTCATCGGGTGACGCTCAAAATCGATAGGTTGGAAATCCAGATAAATTAAAGTTTTGGGAGTTATAAAACCAAAGGGCCTAAACAGGAGAGCCAAAATAGGCTAAGGTCACATATAACTGAGTGAGGAGAACTTTTGTTTTTTTCTTAAAATAATTTCACATTATTTAGACACTGCAAATTTCAGTAATAAGTATAACTGATAAACCATGTCAGTGCCGAGGCATTAACTACTGGGCAGATCATACACACGGGAACTAATGTTAGTCCTGGCTGAAATTTAAAATTATTATTTTTCTGATGTGCTTTATTCAATATCATGTTCTATTATGTGTCTTTACGTTCTGAGTTCCATGTTGTGATATCCATTACGATTTCCGAATAAAAATGATGTTCGTTTCGTCTTTGCATCCAGTTAGTTGTTTGTGGTAGTGCTCATGTCATATTTACATTATTCGTGTTTGTTTGCGTATAGTGATGTCCAAAACGATTGTGATGTGTGTTTGTTTTTCTTCGTCGTGTGTACCCGGTATCGCCCGAGGGGAATATGATATTTGTGGGTGAATAAATTTTCATATTTCCTGTACCCGCATGCTATAAATATTTTACTATACCGAATGAAACCAAGAAAACATATGAATGCAAAATACTGCTGGCAAACATATTCTAAGTCCATTGGAACGTTGTCTCGTATATTTAAAAACCACATTGTAACGGTTGCCTGCAAATTATGATTTCCGAGTGCTATGACGTTGTTCTGTCAAAGAACGATAACTCTGGCGGGAAAACCCGTGATGCTTCCGAAGTGGTGGAATATGATTTTTATTTTACGGAATATGATGTTTGTCCTGTGTGATCACGTGTTCTGATTTTTACCCATTGTCCAATCAAATTAATATATTTATGGTAATTAATATATGAGGTATAATGATATTATTTATCAGATGTGTTTATTCAATGTCACCTTTTATGCTAGTCCTAGCTGATATTTAATATTGTTATTTATTAGATGTATTTTAATTTTGTTCAACTATATGTTATACATGATATTGTACTCAATACTTGCAAATCTGTCCAGGGATGTCATAGTGAAGGGGGAGGGAATCGGCAAATAATGATGCTAGAAAATGGCGGCTATTCCATTCGATCTATCTCGGTTCTTTGTAATGAAATTCTCGTCTAGTTCGTGTATATCGAGAAACGTTTCACTGGATAATTTTTTGACGTATTTGGAAGTGTGTATGTAAATTACAAATCCCCGAAGGAAGTCGAAAGATACCGAAAGTACAATAGTAGTATTCGGAAAATACCGAGAGTAATTCGGCAATGTATTTATGGGCTATACACGTGGAACTGCTGTACACGTGTATTTACCTTATTGATAAATACAATGTATATCTGCATGCTTTTCCGGAAAAAAACTTTTAGTGTGAACGTATTTTATTTATTAAGACATATCACAAATTACATACATAGTGAGATAAACACAACTGCAATTGAATTAATTAAAGGGATCCGAAAACAAGCTATTGAGCTTATATAAATTCGTCTCACAAAACTGTTCACACTTTATTTACGCAACATTGCCATCAGTGAATCAGTTAATGAGACAGGGGCATATGAACAGAGAATCATGTGCATCTCCCACCCCGGCAACGCACACACATTTTTGAAAGGGGGAACTTGACCCCCTTTTTTGGTAGAAAATGTGATGTGCAGTGAATCACAATGTGTTTTTGCTTGTCAGTTTTGAAAGTTTACCCCCACACTTTCCAGTCGTCTCCTGAAGCTCCCCTTTTCTGTCCATCTCAAAAGCTTGCCTCCACTTTCTGGCTCACTCCTATACCTCTGTATATGAACTGTTAAACTTCAAACTAGTTAGTCAAGAAGTGACTCATGTGTGCATTATTTTCTATTCACAGATTTAGTTTTAAGAGAAAAACGGGGGTCTGTGTTGTTTGTTACATTATTTTTTATTTGTTTAAGTACTATGTGATTATGTTTGTACATATATATTTTCATTCATGAATAATTGTTGTATATACCTTTGAGGAGTACATTATGTTACATTATAAAACTGCAAGTTCACCAGAAAACTGTATCAATTTTGATAGAATAAGAAAACACTGACTTCCTTGTCTCCCTGGCGAGGAATCGAACCCCGACCTCTTGTCAAAGACAAGTATACTACCACTATACTACCAGGGATCTATTTAATAATGAATCTACAATGTTAATCCTTCTAGATTTTTAAAGTCTGTAATTTCCACTCTCTCTCTCTCTTATAAACTAGTCAAGAAATTAGAGCAGAATTACCCTCTACAAATATCTATAAATCAGCTAAAGTGTTTGCAATAAATTGTTGCAACTTTGTTAAACCTGTGAAACTCAAATGAAGTTTATCCTTTTGAAATAAAAATTTTATGGGATAATCATAACGATTAAAATATGATTTTTTACATGCCATGAAATTAATATTGAGTAAAGGTCCTGTCAATTATTTAAGGCTATTGTTAAAGTTAACAACATGTATCTTAGTATTTTAAACATCAACAAGTCTTGGTATATAGATGACAAAATAATACAAGCTGAAGGATAACATTTTCTGATTTCTTTAATAACCTTTATCATATTTTCTTGAAATGTTTTACAAAAAATTTCAGAAATATTATTTGTACCAACAAAAATAATAATATTGTTATATTCACTATATGAAACGGTCATATTACCCTGGTATTCCTCATATCCTGCAAATATTTACTTCATAGAATCAGAAATAATTAATACACTACTGTCCCGTGCCTTTTTATATACCATATTAACAAAATACTGGTGAGACCTGCTAATGTGGGTCACGGGTCACTATGAGTAGCATGTGTAGTCACGTGAACAGATACGGTGTTGAAAAAACTGTCGATACCCATAAAATATTGACAAATGCAATAACATTTTATGTTTGTCTTCAAGAAATATGAAACCATGTGGAAGTTTTATGACGAAATATCTCCGATTTCTATGTAAATTTACGAGTTGAAGTGGAGAACACCCACAGGTAATTTTAGCGATTTTTTTTTATCTTGGACAATAATGAGAGTCCCGATTGGATGACCGATTTAAAATACACTGACTCCGCAAGGTTTAGCAAGGTTATCCAGGTCAATAGTTTATAAATATAGAATCTGGAATAGTGTTGATCATTGATTTAAACAAGAAAAAAGGGAAAAGGGGGGTTGAATTTTATATGTGAATTTTACAGTTAAATAAATGTTATGTTTCGACAGTTTAAAGAGAAAAATAAATAATTGTTGCGACTAAAGCTTAAATCAGCGTTAAAAATTTAACAAATATGAGTGGTTTTGTAAATGAAATTTATTTTAAATAGAAATTCTGAATTTATTATTTATTGATTTATTATTAATGATACAATTTTATATCCCTTTGGGTAGTATGATGAAAATTTGAAATAAAAACACAGGACCGGACTTTAAGCAAAAATAATAATTACATATGTAATGAAAACTATAAATGTTCAATCATCATTTTTGATACCAACATCTTACCATCTAACTCATATACATGGTTTAATTTATATGCATGTTTTTGCAGTCATGTTGCAGCTGAATAAAATTCGAAATGAATTAGATGAGTATTTATTAGGATCTAGCCCAATATCTACAATAGCTTTTTTAAAGAATGTTTTTAGCATGGAATATGGAAATACTTTTAGTCTGTCTTTATTACTATGATGAATGCTGGGGAAGATTTATGTACTGGAATTTTTTGCACATTTTTCTAAAGACAGATATTGTTTTGTACCAGGTGAAATGCATTTCTATCGGCATATGCTATATGGTCTTTTTTGTAATAAAGATTTGAGTTGAGATACTTTTTGTTTGTTTATACTGGTGGAATCGTTCACCATCACTGTGTAATGTCTTTCTGTTAATTATAATCTTTAGAAACTGAAAGATGCATTCATATTGAAAACAGTAGAATGTGTAGACGTGGCTAATGTGAATGCTCACCCAAAATAATACTAAATGTCATCAAGATGTTATTTTGATTAGCAAATATTATAACATTTCTATTGCTGATTTTTTGGGCAAATATGTTATGGAATATCTGTGTCACAAATGTCCACGGATATGTTCCACTTGTCATAAGCGCTTCCCGGTCCTTTCCTCATTTATGACTTATTACCGGGTGTTTTACTAGATTAACGCGTAGGGTACTACTAGTAGAGCAGGAACTGCTTACCCTTCCGGAGCACCCGAGTTCACCCCCATGTGTATGCTTTGTAGATCGTTGTTTTGTCTGTCCTTTGATTTACGGATTCTAATTACCCCTTTGGTGTCTTCAAACTATTCCTATGTCCAGAATATTTATTTAAATTTGGTAAAAGACTGTCTAACTCCTTAAGGTTCATCAGAAACAATTACCTAATACAACCAGGTTAAGAAAACCTGGTATTTACACTGAGTAGAGCAAGGACTATACAAAGTTCATGATTTTAAGGGATAGCATCACATAGATATTGTATTAGTGGTTATGTTCGCGATGAACTTATTTTCGATGATCTTATTTTCGCTATCTTCGCGAGGCAGGTGTCCCTTTTCCCAAGACACGATAAACAACTCGGTTATTCGAAATTCACATCATCATACTAATGACAAAATTTCAAATTTACATATGAGTCTTTGTTCTGTTCAGTTACATGATATTTTGGATTTTAATGACACTGAACAACATTGTCTCATTTCTAAATGTAGAACTAAGAACTGCAACACCTACAATATTTTGATTACAGATACTAATTTCACAAGCAACTTAACTAATAAAAATTACATTACAAGGA
This sequence comes from Gigantidas platifrons, assembly GCA_002080005.1. Classification (NCBI taxonomy): domain Eukaryota; kingdom Metazoa; phylum Mollusca; class Bivalvia; order Mytilida; family Modiolidae; genus Gigantidas; species Gigantidas platifrons. The sequence goes on along the minus strand of MJUT01038711.1, from coordinate 145,966 downwards.
GTTACTATGATCTGAATTGTAAATCAACCAATGTGGTCTACGGATTAGAGTGTAACATTTGCGGATTGGTATATGTTGGTGAAATTAAAGGTAAACTACACAAACGGATATGCGGTCATCGATCCGGTATCATTCACAATGTTAATGATATTGTTTACTAGAATTTTAATCAACCTCATCATTCGATCCTTTCAATGCGAGTTCGTATCATTGAAAAAATATACCATAGGACTAGCAATCCAAACGTAGAAACACCTCTCTGTAGACAAAAGGAAGACTACTGGATACAAGAATTAGGGACTGTAACACCCTATGGTTGTAATGACAAAATTGATGGTATAGGCATCCTATCTAGCCATACCTGTAGAACGGTGAATGTGATGGATAAGTTCTACTCCGCTCCTCGGCGTAAACGGAGCCATGGTCATCGTCATTATACATCCCCTATATTTCATAATGTTTCACTAAATGACCTTCTACCGTTTGTGCAGAAACCGTTGAGTATACATCACATTCGCACGAAACTATTTTCACTAACACTTTTAAAACTACATGCCTTGTACAACTCATGTTTGGTAAACAATGTTACAAATCCGAATTCAAATGAATACAAACTTACAGCAATCGTCTTAGATATTGCCAGTCACAGACTTTTCAAACATTTTGGTATTAAGAAAAATGAAATAGACAAACGTTCCTTTCTGAAACTATCGTTTGCCAACAAAGGTCTTGATGGCATTAACTTAGGTAATATCCTTCATCACAAATCCCTCAAATCTAAAATTCCACCATATTTTAAGGATCAATCTGTGCCTATAATTTCGTACGTTTATACCAGACCAATAGCGTCAAAAAATTTAATTACAAACATATGTTGCGTGATCTTAATATTGACGATTTCAAATCTAAGCCTCCTGATTGCACATGTGCAAGTTCCTCATTTATATATAATCCGACTGGTCATGTTATAACTGGTGACCTTAAAATTACCAACAACACATCTCTACGAGAGGTGTTCGCCAAAGGGCCTAAATATAGTTTGTATCCATAAACTGGAACACACAACTTTAAAATACTGATGGATTCTGTCGAGGATTATGCCAGACAATGGGCAAAACATGAAGAGGACTTATATACTCTTTCCGAATGGGTGAAGAGTGTGAAGTCGCTAATACAGATTAGAATTAAAAAACTGAGTAGGTCTATGAGCACTCGCTCTACATCAATCTTTAAAGACCTGTCTCTCCTTCATGACAAATATGTTATTGCCTCCGCCGACAAAACCCCTAACAATATTGTTTTTGTGTGTAAATCACATTACATAGACTGCTTGATAAAGGAATTAGGTATTGACAATTTACTTGGCAACCCTTCATATACCCCGACGACACTTACGAAAGAGGAAATCCTGGACAATCATATGTCTGTTTTATGTTCCTTTGGAATTTCAACAAAAGATGAAGAACTGGGTCTACCATCACTCTACTCGAACCTTAAATTACACAAGTGTCCTTTCAAACAGCGCTGTATTGCTGAGTCTGCCAAATGCTCTACGAAACCTCTTTCCAAATTATTAATATGTATTCTATCGGCAGTCAAAACCGAGCTTCAGAGCTACTGTGACACTAGCTACTCGAGAGGTGGTGTGAATCAGGTGTAGATTCTGAAGAACTTGAAAGATATGTTAGAGTACATACAATCTAGGTCCCTCTCCTCCTGCAATAGCATTAAAATATTTGACTTCTCTATCCTTTACACTACTATTCCTCACTCTAAGCTTAAGTACAAATTAAGGGAGTTGGTTCAACCGTGTTTCATAAAAACGAATGGCCTACGCAGATACAAATACTTTTTTGCAAGGTAGAGATATATCTTATTTTGTAAAACACCACTCTGATTCTACCAAAAAAGTTATCTTTTCTATCAACATTATATGTCAAATTAAAAACCAGGCGAACGGCTACAGGCTCCTGTGAGCTTCTAGTGTATATCATGTAAATATTTAGACATGCTTTGTAATAGCGCTTTCAAATAGCGTTATAGTGCTGGGCTTAGGAAATGTTCCATGAAACCTCTTTCTAAATTATTAACATGTATTCTATCAGCGGTCAAAACCGGGCTTCAGAGTTAGTGTGACACTACCTACTCGAGGGGTGGTGTGAATCAGATGGGGATTCTGAAGAACTCTACGCACCTGTTAGATTGCATACAATCTAGGTCCCTCTCCTCCTGCAATAACATTAAAACATTTGACTTCTCTACCCTCTGCACAACCATTCCTCACTCTAAGCTGAAGCACATGTGTTTCATAAAAAATACCCTTTTCTAAGAATGGACATATCTTATTTTGCAAAAAAACACTCTGATTCTTCCAAAATGTTATCTGAAACTGATATCATCAACATGCTCGAGTTTTTGATTGACAACATATTTGTTATGTTTGGTATACGTGTGTTTCAACAGACAGTCGGCATACATTTGGGTACAAACTGTGCTCCTCTTCTCGCCGACTTGTTCCTTTATTCGTATGAGGCAGACGTCATACAGGGGCTTCTCAAGAAAAAACGAAAATAAGCTAGCCCGATCCTTTAATTTCACGTTCCGCTATATAGATGATGTCCGTTCACTAAATAATTCTAGGTTTGGTGATTTTGTTGATCGCATCTATCCCATCGAGCTTGAGATAAAGGATACCACAGATACAGATAGGTCTTCTTCATACCTTGACCTACACCTCGAAATCGACAGTGAGGGTCGGTTAAGAACGAAACTTACGACAAGAGAGATGATTTCAATTTTCCCATCGTGAACTTTCCATTTATGTGTAGCAACTTTCCTGCCGCGCCTGCACATGGAGTATATATCTCTAAGATGATACGATATTCCAGAGCTTGTGGTTCCTATCAGGATTTCCTTGATAGAGGGTTGCTGCTAACAAGGAATCTACTGAACCAAGGGTTCCTTTTGGTAATGTTGAAGTCATCACTTCGAAAATGTAAAAGACGCAACCATGACTTGGTTGACCGTTATGGAATAACTGTGTCACAAATTACCACGAATATGTTCCACTTGTCGTAAACACTTCTCGGTCCTTTCCTCATTCACGATTTACTACCGAGTTTGTAACTAGATTAACACGACGGGTGCCACTAGTGGAAGATACTTTATATTGGGGTGTTCCGTGAAAATAGTTCTAAACATATTTTCTGCCGTTTCCATTTGATGAGATGGGGTCAGATATTTGCAACCCACACAGTTCGTTGTCAAATCCGCTTAGTCAGGAAACGCTGGGAAAAACCCCCAAAAAATATCCTGTGTAGGCGCCGTGTGAATACCATTAAACAATAACTGTTGGATGTATGATTATAACATTACCAGGAAAAGGCACTTGCCACTATTTAACAACATGATCAATCTACTAATATATAGTGGAATTTCTGCGGTTTGGGACTAAAGAGAAGACATATATATTTTTCGGATGTTTTGTTTCTGTTGTTTGAAAATCTCGCAGCCAATTCATTTTTTGCTTTGAAAACATTATGAATACCTTTAAAATAACGATTGTGTGTGCGTGTCTTCAAAAGGGTAAGTGTACAAAAAATATTTTAATTAGTGCAAAATCCAATCTATTAAACTAAGATTAAGTGTTTATTGTATTATTTGTTGGCGATACACTAACGTTTGTTTTCTTTTGGCCATTGTGTTGCTGATGCCGACAATAAAATACATTTATTCCTTAAGTTGATAAAATGAAAAAAAAATATGACCTAAATATTGTGAAATATCGCACACTTTTAAGACATGACGTTTTCTTTTATATTTTTTGTTCAGAATCTATGATATTCCTTCGCTTAATTGAAAGTTAAAAGACATTCTTGAAACAAAAGATCAAGTCTTAGTGCAGATACAGCAATTACTATAACTTTTGCTTTGAAAAAAATAGATTATTATGGATTTGATGGGAATGCAGCAAATAACTTCCCATTAAGGTACAAGAAATGTTATGCTTAATGCTCCGTTCAACAATATTTCAGTTGTATTGCGGCAGTCAATTTTATTGGTGGGGTGATAAAGTTTGTCAGTGACTTGCGACATGTCTGTGGGTTTCTCTGGGCACTGCCGTTTCCTCCACCAATAAAAACTGACCACACGGATATAACTGAGCGAGTGTTGAAAGTGGCATTAAACACCAATAACTCTAACCCAAACCGTTTTATTGGTGAAGGAAATCAGAGTACCTGGACTAATGCATAGACCTGCAGGTATTGTGACTGTTTAATAGTGTTATTGGTGAAGGAAATAGTAGTAACAAGCGAAAACCACCGTCCTGCTGTTGATACATGACAAAACGTATCACATAATGTTGTAAGGAGTACACCTTGTCATGGACCGTGGCCGTGATGGCATGGTAGTTGGATTTACAACTGCCAGTGCAATCAATGCCTATCACCACTGAAGTTGTGAGTTTGAACCCTTTTCATGGTGAGGTGTACTCGATGCAACATTATGTGATAAAGTTTGTCAGTGACTTGTGACAGATCTGTGGTTTTCTCTTGGTATTTAGGTTTCCTCCACTAAGAAGACTGACCGCCACAATATAACTGAAATATTGTTAAAATGGCGTTAAACACCGTAAGCCAACCATCATGGACAGAACTGGAACTTGTTAACATTATTAGTTGGAAAAGAAAGTTTAAACAGCGATTTTCAACAGTTCCTACCGATAACAACAAAACGACCACCACCTTTCACCTCAAATCACTGAACACAAAAAAAAAAATATCATGACATATGGCATTAGAAATCCAGGTTCTGGCATGGCATGAACACAAAAATGAGACAGGATTAAACCGGTTTATGGGATCTAGACCTTCACCCATGTCAGTGATAGTTTGATTTACATCTAGATATATGATTAGTCCCAGCTTTCACCGTTTAAATTGCCACTTTGTTTTGCACCATTGACAAGATGTACTCACTTCAACTTCACATAATACAGTTTGTTGGTGACTTGTAATAGGCTCTATGGTTTCTTCCAAAAATAAAACTCACCGCCATGATATTTTTCAACAATATTTTAATTATATCGTGGCGGTCAGTTTTATTGTTTGAGGAAGCCGGAGTACGCGGTGAACACCATCGACCTTTTGTATATTACTGACGAACTTTATCACATAATGTTGTATCGAGTACACCTCGCCAAGAATGTGGTTCGAACTCACAACTTTAGTGGTGATAGGCACTGATTGCACAGTTAGTTGTAAATCCAAATACCATCTGATCACAACCATGACGGCCTCTCGTGAACTTATGAGCTCGTATTTATAACACTGTCAATTGAATAATTACCGTTATTCTATTTTCAGAGGAGTGAAGGCAACACTATGGGAAGTATTACAAAAACAGGGGTAGGTTGCTGAACAAATGATTCATATAACTGATTGGATGCCGACATTATACAGAGCTGCTGGTTGCGACCCCAAGGAGATGGGCGACATTTACAGCCTTGACCTCTGGAATATGATATCAAATAACGAAAAAAGTGTACGAACAGGAATGTTGCATAATATTGACCCTAAAGGTCCTAAAGGGGCCCTCAGACAGGGAGACTATACAATTTTATACGGGACGATTAGTAAGTCCTGGGGTGGATGGTACCCGCCGTGGCAAGTTAACAAAGACAGTGATATTTACCATTATGAGAATATAAACAGCCATAACGCAGGTAAAGTTCAAAAATATGTTTTGTATGTTTGTCCGTCTTCGATCAACGGGCCCTGATTACTCCTTTAGTATCTTCATACTTGTCATATAGACCTAATATTCTTACAGACCACTGATGTATAGGTTGCATTATTTGGTGACTTGGACTATTAGTGTCTGTGGTTTAAATAATTATTGAAGCTAAGAAAGGGAGCGGTCATTGATATGGGAGGGTATCAATTTTGCCTCTGTTTCCACGATATTACGATTCGATTTTGGAATTGTCCATTTCCCTAGGAGGGTGAATTTGGGCCCGTCAAAGTGGTTTGACCCCGCCACTCTTTATTGAAGTGTCGGTATCAAGCAAAGAAAGTGAGCGGGCATTATATTTGTGTGGTATCAAATTTGTCTCTGTTTCCACAATTTCTCCGATTAAATTTTTGGAATAGTTTCGACTGTAGTAATTTTATGTTTTTCACTTTATTATTGATATAACATTAACGACTTTTATAATTGTTTAATTCAAAGAGTGTCACAATTGGTTCCTATTTTTATAATTTATTTCGAAGACTATTTTTTCACGACGTTATATATGTAAATAGTTTAATTTGATGTGAATACTGCAATCTGATCGGCTGATCCACATGGAGCAACATTGCTTATAATTTAATTTTCACAACAAAAATTAATGATTCCTCGATTTTAATTACTAGTACGATTATTTCACGGGATTATTTGAATTTATCGTTGGCGAATGAATATGTTGGTGACGTCACAATACCAACCCAGGTTATCAAGTATAACCATTTTTTTCGGGTGGGTCAGCCAATTAGATTGCAGTATTCACATCAAATTAAATTATGCTTGTATAACCTGGTTTGGAACAGCTTATGGTAAACTGCCCAAAACCAGATTATATAGTATAACCTGTTAAAATATCGAACATATTCCGTACACAGGGGCTCGTTGCGATTTTTTTTATCCCACGACTACTCTAAAAACTGTAACAAGCCCCTGTGATTCCGTACAGTCCGAGATTCCACTGCCGTCCGACGGCTTATTTAGAACTTGCTGTAGCCGTGGGACAACAGCAAGATGTAAATAGTCGTCGAACGGCAGAGGAATCTCGGACTAATTCCGTAATTTATTATCTACAAGACTTTCCCGGATATGTTTCACCTCCAAAGGTCATTATTTCTACCATTACAATACCAAATGACCAAACATCGGTAAATATTGATATCGTTTTGTCAAGTACAACTTCTGGTGCAGTCCATTTGACGACAACCGATAATGGGTTATCTTCAAGATATTAAACATGATTTCATAAACATAAAAATCAATTAATTTTAGATTGCGTGGTACAATGTAAATTAAAAAGTGTTAAATTGTGGCCACGATAACATGGTAGTAAGATATATATCTACCTCCTATTGAATCAGTACCTAACCATAACTAAAGAACACAGGCGCTCGGGTACACTCTGATTGACGTTATTTCATTAAAATTAAATATTTTCCCTTTCAGTGCCTCTATTCTAACCTTCTCTACGCAGAATCACCTAATTTTGACGTATTTTACACATTTTCATACAACCCATTTGTTTCTATAAATATTGATATTATAGTATTTATAGAAAAAATGCGTTGTATCAAAATGTGTAAGGGAAAATATTTAATTTTAATGAAATAACGAAAATCACAGTGTACCCGAGCGCCTGTGCTAAAGAACTCTGAAATTCTATACTGTGGCGAGGTGCACTCGATATAGCTTTATGTACTAAAGGTTGTCAGTGACTTGTAGGAGGTCGCTGGTTTTCTCCGTGGGATCCGGTTTATAGCGGTAATAAACCGTTTATAGCGGTAATAAACCGGTTTATAGCGGTAATAAAACTGGCTGTGACGATATATCTGAAATATTGTTGTGAGTGGTGTTAAACACTACTGACTCTATCAATGAAAAAAAACATATTCTCAATTGCTTTTTAGATTAGGAAAAACCTGATGCTAGATATGTCGAGCCATAGACATTCAATTCGATAACCTGCACGGGTTATTCCATAGCATTTTGTATTATGCGGACGTCGTGGTCGTGATCGTATGGAAGTTGGATTTACAACTACCTGTGCAATCAATGCTTATCACCACTAAAGTTGTGAGTTCGAACCCCGTTCATGGCAAGGTGTACTCGATACATTATGTGATAATGTTTGTCAGTGACTTGCGTCAAGTCGGGGGTTTTCTCTGGGCATTCTGCTTTCCTCCACCAATATAACTGACCGCCATGGTAGAAATATTGTTGAAAGTGGCTTTAAACACCATAAACCAACCAAACCAACCTATGTGAGACAGGATTACAGTTATGTCCGTAATAAACCCAGAATCAAGAGTTTGTCATATATAATTAAAGCGGCAATTTTGTAATATCACTACCAATATTGTTAATACCTAATAAAATATTAAGGTGGTACCAAACACCTAAGGTAAAATTTGATCTGCTCGTTTAATTTTCTTATTTTTTTGGCAGTGTGTTTGAATATATCCACTGTAATAAATATCAAAATTTTAACAAGTTCCATCCAACAGACTCAGAGCTATATATTCACTAGCCACATAGCTTTTCTCTCTGTGGTTTTGATCACCGAGATGCTAGAAATCTGCATACAAACTTCATATGATCAACACGTTTAACTGACTTTAAAGAGTTATCTCCCTGTAGTGTTAGGTACCACCTTAAATTGATGTTCAATATTTTTAAAAGCAGTCAATACAAACCCATTTTCAATACATCCTGATCCAATTTTTTTGCCATTCCAAAATCGGTGATTTTTGCAACCTTTCCGTCACCTATCATTACGTTTTTAGCAGATAAATCTGTATGAACAATTCGTTTAGAATTTAGATAATCCATACCACTGCAAATCTAAAAATAACAATAAATGTTAGAATATCTTATCAAATGAGTGCGTGAGTGGTGTTTAATGCCACATGATCAACGTTTTACAGTTTTATTACAGCAAGAACATTAAAAACGTACATGTGTGTGTTCATTACACCAGTGTATTCTTTCCAGAGGACAAGTTACACTAGTGTATAATTTCCAGAGGAATTATTGCACTAGGTTATGTTTTCCATGCTAACCCTAACCCTAAACCTAACCCTAACCATAACACTAACCCTAACCTTAACCCTAACCCTAGCCCTAGCCCTAACCCTAACCTTAATGCTAAACCTAACCCTAAACCTAACCCTAACCATAACACTAACCCTAACCTTAACCCTAAACCTAACCCTAACCCTAACCGGAAATTCTACACGACGCCGGAATAAAAGTATGCTTACACATGTAGATCCCTATCTAATTTAATGTGCACGACGCGTTTCTGGAATAATCTTCATCAGGTACGCCCAAAGTCGAAAGGTTGGAAAAACAAGTAATCTAAAAGTCTTTGAAAGCAAGAAAACTAAAAGGCCTAAACAGGATAGCAACATCGGCTGAGGGAGAAGAACCTTAGTTTTATTAATAATTACATTAGGGTTAAGGTTATCGATTTAAATTTCGATAGAAAAATATATCTTATATACCATGTTGACCAGTGCTGAAACACTGACTACTGGACGGTACTTTTCAATGAGATGATGATGTCCGCCCTGTAGTAGACTTTAGAAATTTAGATGCGTCAGATTTGTTTAAGTGAGTGGGTTTAGCGTTCAATGAATATTTTTTAATACGTATGTCATGACGATAACAAGGTACCTTTCGATGAGATAATGATGATGATCTCTTTGTATTATTCCAACACGCTCAGTTAGATTTGTATAGTGCTAGCTCGCTGAATCAATTACCCGCTGGTAGACATGTCACTCCACTGGGAAAAATTATCTTGATTCCTAGACAACCAGCGAAGAAGCAACAAATACCAATTTTATAACTTTTTCGTTTAACACGACCGGGGCTAGAACCTAGTGTCTGCCACACTCGGGACAAGCACGTTAACCATTATACCACCGATGCGATTCTAAATAAATGAAGAAATCATCAGATAAGCGTACTCTTAAATTGGATACAATATATATAAACGTTAGAGAAAACCAAGAATGGGCAATCCATAGAAAATGACAACATTTGGTAGACAAACAAACAAACAAATAAAACAAAGAAAACTAAAAAGATGAACAAACCCCACCAAAAACCGGGAGTGAACCCCCGTGCTCGCGAAATTCCTACTTCCAATAAGATACCCGCTGTGTTGGACTCAAAAAGCAAAATACCAAAACAAATCATATAAAGTAAGAGAACACTGGCAGTATTACTTTACTCTGTATTGTGTCTTGATTTATGCCACTTATGACATTACACCACTGATTGTCAATATCGTGAGTAACGTACATGCACAAACAATCACAAATAACATAAATAAGATATGAGCCACACTACAAACAACTGGGGATAAAGACGAACCGAACATCGCTTTAATGCTGAAATCGTAAAGAACATCACAACAATGTTAACATACACTGTAATGGTCTATAAGATCATCGTTATTAGGTCTCTAACAAAGGCTTGACGATACTAAAAGATACTAGATTCCGTAAATCGACGAAGGAGGACGATACACTGGTAGGTTAGGTTAGGTTTATGATGTTTAACGACTCTTTCAACAATATTTCATTTATATCGTGGCAATCAGTTTTATTGTTGGAGGAAACCGGAGTACCCAGAGAAAACTACCGTCCTGTCGCAAGTAACTGACAAACGTTATCACATAATGTTGTATCGAGTATCGAGTACACCTGACCTGAATTAAATTCGAATTCACAACGTTAGTGGTGATAGGCAATGATTGCGCCGGTAGTTGTAAAGTCAATTACCATACTATCACGACCAGGACGGCCTTTCAATGGGAAGAAGAAAGAAACAAACAAAATATAAAAAGCACAAACAATTGTCCACAAATCACTACACAGAAAACTACAAAGTGAGCAAAACGAACCCCATTTAAACCAGTGATGTATCATGTGTCTCTAAAGAATAAGATATACCTACTCTACTAATGACATATGAACCTTATTTGAAAAGAAAATCGCACTTCATACTAGTAAATCCATTTAAAAAAACAAACCATACACAAGGCAAAAACCACCGACCAGTCACAAGTAATTGACAAACTTTATCAAATAATGTTTAGTACACCTCACATGAGCGGTAGTTGTATAACAAAGGTAGACGAAGGGGAATTTAAAATATGCATTGTTAAGGTCAAGGCTATAATGAGTACCTGTACAGCAATAGATGCCAAATCTTCTAGTTGTTCTGTAATCAGGTTCGACTGTTCCTCCAGATTTCTTAGAAACTGTAAAAGGTTTCCTAGTGACATGTATTCAATAATCATTGACGTAGGTGGCCCTGAACAAATTCCATAGAGTTGAATGATGTTTGCATGGTCGCATGTTGCCAATATATTGGCTTGGTTCATTACATGTCTAGAAGCATCTTCAGTGTTCTCTTTCGCCGTTTTTATTGCAACTATCGTTGACTGTTTAGTATCTACCGATGCCCATAACAATTATCAATGATCATTGCATGTAACATACAAAAGTGATACACCCCTACAATAATGTATAATAAGTGATTAACGATGTTTTTTTTTAAAACGAGATGACGTTTCGCAGTCATCTCTCATCGAAGGGCGAAGCCCCTGAGATGAGAGATGACCGAGAAACCTCCTCGAGTTTTAAAAAAACATCTTTAATTATTTTATCGCCCTGATAGTATGTTTATCAAGGATTTGGTAATGTGACGTCATTATAACGTCATATTAGAAAACAGCGATATTGCTACGTGCGTCCTTGACAACGCTTTTTATTACTATATCATTGGGTCGATATCTCTGCTGGAGAACTATTACTCCCCGAGAGTATCATCCGCCCGTGTACTTTTAAGTGTTTCGGTATTGACATAATTTATTACATATATCTATTATTGAATATTACATTTCGGAAATAATGTTATCATTATAAAAACTAAGGTGCTCCTCCCTCATGCATAGGAATTCTTAGCCGATCTTGTTTAGACTTTGAATTTATTGCAACCAAATACTTTAATGTTATTTGGCATACACATCTTTATACTTTGATCGTTCCCGATAAAGACTATTCCAAGATACAAGATACACGATTGTATTGGTCCAAATTAAGGGGCCCACGAAGGGGCATCAACATAATAACATACAATATCAAATAAATTTTATATACAAGAATGAGAGACGTGACTGTATAGTGTTATAATATGAGATACCAGCTATCCGAAACAGTGACTTTTTAACAGGACATCACACATGCTTATTAAAATATCTTTACTTTCTGAGTTTAAAAGCCATATAAATTTATCCCCAAATTTATTCCAGAAATGCGTCGTGTGCACTAAATTAGATATTTACGTTTTTATTATTTTTTTTATTATAGTTTCATAGTTTAAAGGGATATTGTCTACGATTTTTTTGAAAATTGTTAACTGTCCATAAATGATTTGCTTAAGCTATCATTAAACAGTTATGCTACAAAATATACTATTGGTGTTCCTTTTTTTGACAAAAAAGACCCAAAACTATCGTTATCGGAATTATTGTTCGGATGACAGAAATTCAAAGTGAAAGTAAAAGTAAAAACGGAAGTTTGGAATTCTCGGGGGTTTAGCTTTGAGATAAGGAAAATACTGTTAAGATTCAAACACTTCACGATTGTCACGCTTGTTTAATGTTGTTTGAATCTTAACGTTTCGTAGCGTATTCGCCAATAATTCGGTGTTTAATCTTCATTTTATGAAGGTCAGTACGGAAAAAAACAATAATTTTAGGTATGAAAAAATACAAATGTGGTAGACAATATACCTTTAAGCAACGGCGACACGCGCCATCTTGTACAAAAAACAAGGGTTAACTTACTCACCTTTCCAAACTCCAGCAAACTGTCCTGTTTTAATTTTCATGCCTCTTCTTATTTCAGAAATTGGAGTTTCTAATATTGAATTAGCCACCTCATCTGTAATTAAAAGGGAAGCTATATGATTATTGAATCAGTAGTATGATAGACCACATAGAAAATAACAACATTCTGCACGACCTTCAACATGGATTTCGAACATCAAGATCATGTGAAACTCAGTGTCATTTATTCAAAAGCTTGCAAAAGACAATAACAACAACTTCCAAACTGATATAATTGTGATGGACTTTGCCAAAGCATTTGACAAAGTACCTCACCAAAGACTACTCTCCAAGCTGAACTATTACGGCATTGAATACAACACATTGAAATGGATAGAAGATTTTGTCACATAAACAGTCATTATTGATGGTGTACAATCAGAAAAAAATCATGTAACATCTGGCGTTTCCCAAGAAACACTTTTAAGTCATATTCTGTTTCTTGTGTATATAAATGACTTCAGTGAATACATCCAACACAGCACAAGCTTATTTGCAGATGACAATATCATATACAAAGCAATACGAAGTAATGAAGACACAGAAACTACAAGAGGACCTTACGTCAGCAGCAAAATGCGAGGAGTGGCTCATGTGTTCCATCCAGACAAGTGTTCAGTCCTTCAGGTAGCAACTAAACAAAACTCAATACAATTTGACTATGCACTTCACTAACATGTACTGCAAAAAGAAACATCCACAAAATATCTCGGAGTAACAATACAAAAGACTTGAAATGGAACAACCATGACAATAACATCACAGCATCAGCCACACAAAAGCTAAACTTTATTAAGAGAAATCGAAGGATAAATTCAAAAAAAGAAAAAGAAAAAGCTTACGTACAACACTCGTAAGACCAAAGCTAGAATACATCAGCTGCGTCTGGGACCCACATACAAAATTTCAAATACACCAACTTGAGCATCTAGGTACACCTGCAACAAAACCAGCTCAGCTACTTAAATGCAACAAACACTCAACTGGTCAACTTTAGAGAAAAGGCGATTAAGAACACGCATCATCTTCCTCTACAAAATCATACACCACCTTGTAGCCATATACCCAACAAATATACTTACTCAATCTGATCCAAGAACAAGACAATTTCCACACAGTTATTCTTACAGAATAATACAAACAACTAAAGATTCTTACAAGTACTCATTTTATCCAAGAACAACAGCACAATGGAACCTCCTACCTGTAGCTACAGTACAATGTACTACACTAGACAGTTTCAGAGAGCATATCCCAATATCAGTTCTCGAACAACACTTCAATAACACCACACTTGTATATAGTTTTATCCTAAAATGTATAATATATAAAAGCAAAAAAAAACTTCTGAAATTTTATCTTTTGTATATATTTGGCTGTATATATTAAATTAGACCCCACGCACGCGCGGCATAGTGCCATCAGTGCCCGGCACATTATCATCAGTATGTTGATGGAGTGCGGAACTATAAAGAAGAAGAAGAAGAAGAAGAAAGGACAAACTGGTCACACATTGCTAAAGACAGACTGAGCTGCCGTATATATGCTTACCGGTCTACCTGGCCTACCGTTGGGGTGTTGTACAATCATATGTGTTCAGCAAATTTACATCATCTACAATTGGGGAGTAGAACATTTATAAGAGTTGAGCCAATGTTCCTGACCAACAGCTGGAGTATAGTACATTTATATGTGTTCATCTAATTTCCCTCATCTACATTTGATGCATTGCACATTTATATGTGGTGAGCCAATTTACCTTATCTACAACTGGAGCATAGTACATTTATATGGGGTGAGCCAATTTACCTCATATACAACTGGAGTATAATAAATTTACATTTGGTGAGCCAATTTACCTTATCTATAACTGGAGTACAGTACATTTATATGTTGTGAGCCAATTAACCTCATATGCAACTGGCGTACAGTACATTTATATGTGGTGAGCCAATTTACCTCATATACAACTGGAGTATAATACATTTACATGCGGTGGGCCAATTTACCTTATCTACAACTGGAGTACAGTACATTTATATGTGGTGAGCCAATTTACCTCATATACAACAGGAGTAATGTACATTTATATGTGGTGAGCCAATTTACCTTATATACAACTGGAGTATAATACATTTACATGTGGTGAGCCAATTTACCTTATCTACAACTGGAGTACAATAGATTTATATGTGGTGAAGAAATTTACTCATATCCAACTGGAGTACAGTACATTTATATGTGGTGAGCCAATTTACCTCATCTACAAGTGGAGTATACTAATAATACATTTATATGTGATGAGCCAATTTACCTCATATACAGCCAATTTACCTTATCTGCGTATTTACCTTCTTCGTTGATAGAAGATTCATCCTCAGACAGAGTTCCATTCAATGGACGATAAACAATGGGACAAGGAGTCACATCCAGTTGAATCTCGCCTAATGAATTTACATACAAATTTGTTTTCTTGTCATATTTAACAGAAATATCTGTAATTTTGGACAAAACAGTGTGTAGTCCATTCGCTTGCTGGTTTAAATTTGCCTTCACATTCCGTAGTTGCAGATAACCTTCAATATTTGATGCAAGGCGATCCACAAAGTATAGTTCCTGATTGCATTTTAAAATCTCTGTGCGTATTGACTCGACTTTTATTTCCTGACTTTGAACTCTTTCTTGTACTCTCTTCTTTCCCGTTGCTAGATCTTCATATAGGGACTTTTCTTCTTTGTCAAAATTTTCAATAATTTTGGATTTCCTTTGTGATATTTGTGCATGAATTGCACTTTCTTGATGTCGCATTTCCTGTATATTATCGTCTCCATTCTGTAGCAATTTGTCGGATATGCTAATAAGGTTTTCAATTTCTGCTGATAATTTGTCGATGATCGGATCGGACTTGATGTTTTTAGATGCTTCGCTAAGGGGAATAACTCTATCACAGGTACGATGAACATCTACCATGCATGAACGACAACATGTTTTGTCATGCTGTGGACAGTAGAAATATAACGTTGTTGCTTCATGAATGTCACAGAAGGTCTGGGACGATACTGTTGACTGTGGAAAGGACCCAATCTGCTTGACATCGAAGAGAACATGAGCTAAGCTCAGTTTGTTCCGTCGATGAGCTCTGGTGCAATCATCACATAAGAACTCCTCACAGTCGGTGCACAAAGTTGTGACGCTAGCTTGTACATCGTCTCTAGAACACGGATCACATAATTCTTCTGTCATTATCTATAAATGAAAAGGAAAGTATGAAAAGACATTTTAAATTTTAAATGTTCAACATTTCCACCTTGACTAACTAATATCAACAAAACGATCGTGACAGACACATATTTCCTCAAACTATTGAACACAAAACAGAGCATTATATATGGTATTGGAAATATAGATTCTCCTTCGGTTTCCCGTGGGGTACGATATTTCTCCACCCAAGAGAGTTAAATTTAAAATTTTAACCACAAGCCGTTAATTTAACTCTCGAGAGTGGAGACATATCGTAACCCACATTGGAAACTGAAGGAGAATTTGTTTTTCCCCATTATTTAACACGAACTGTATTTCAAAAGCCGTTAAACGAGTCAAATGTGGGGAAAGGCACGATACATTTTCCTCCTCTAGAGGATTACAGATTTTTCCACCACTGGTTCAGCGGGGTTAAACGCCGTAATAATGGGAACAACCTGGGTACAGGCTTGAGACAAACACAAAATTGTGGAGACGTCAAGTTAAACCAGTTAATGGGATCCTATCTTTTCCCATATAGATGTCTAACGGAAATACAAATATTAATGAACAATAAACACTATTTCATACTCTTAGGTTGACAGATCCATCAACTTCAAAAAATTCAAAAAAACTGTCCACGTATTCAAGCTATATACCGAAACGAACAACAACAAATATCGTTAATACATTAATCAGTTCATTTTATTTCTGCTCTACACTCTTTATTCCCAACAGCAGGGTTATAGTTATTGTGTATAACGCCACTTTCAACACTATTTCAGTTATATCGTGTTGGTCAGTTTTATTGGTGGGAGAAATAGAAGTACCTGAGGAAAACCATCAACCTGTCACAAGTCATTGACAAACTTTATCACATACTGTTGTATCGTCCAACTGCAAATATTACAGATGTGAATATACAATGATGAAAAAAAAACAGAAACAACAACAAATGAGATGATCGACATCTCGAAATTGACAGTGTGGGTCGGTTAAGAACTAAACTTTACGCTAAAATAAATGATTTTAATTTTCCCATTGTGAATCTTCCATTTACATGTATATGTAGAAAAAAGTCCAGCAACATCTGCATATGGTAGGTATATCTCTCAGACGATACGACATCCAAGATATCCGATCAGTCTTAGAGCTGCGAAAAGCAACAACCTCAAATTTAACAATCTATGGTTTGATCCAACCGAGGATCTAACCCATGATCTACCACACTTAGATTAACAACGTTAACCATAGCATCCCGGATGAGGGTAATATTGATTTTCTATTTCAGTTTATATTTAAATATTCATCGGCGCAGGAGTAGACCGGACAGTGTTGATAAGCTATAAGGCAAATCAGATAACAGGGACAATAATGAACCCCCTCCCCCGGTCGGCTCTTATGCCTCTATAGAAGTAACAGAATGTACTTACATCGTCTTTACTAATGATTTTCAAATTGTCTATAATAATAAAATTACAGGGTTGAAAATTATCATTATAAGATTTATCACTTGTTTATTTTATCCCGAACTTTGTTTATTTGTCAAACTCTAAATATTTTTATTGATATCTAATCTACATGTATAAACTTCAAAATTTTTTTTTTAGAAATGATCAATTAAAAGTTTAGTAAATATCTAAACCCGAAAAGTTATATAAAAGGATATGTACTCATTTCAGAATTAATTTGTTGTTGTTTAATAACATGATAAATAAGAGTGGCGGGATATAATCTTTTATTTCGAGGGAATTCGGGATTTTGTCATTTAAACTTTGGGATGTCGAGATTAAACTAGAATTCGGGATGCAATTCTATAATTTTAGATATTCTGGTAATAACGTTTTATTTTGATGAGAATTGGGGTGAAAACTCTCCATACCCCTTCAAATAAACTATTATAAGTAACTATGACGTCATTTCCGGGATGATATTGTTTGATTTATGACAGTAGCGTTGTTTATCTGACCTTATTTCAGTATCAGTTCTAAATTCAACTTTTTCATTGGTGTAGACATGGTCATGTGTCATGCATTATTAACCTGCGTTAAAGAAATCCGCCAGTCATTAACATGATAATACCCGTGGGCAGTGTCATGTCAGTGACCGCTCGAGGTCTTGGAGTTGCGTCCCTTTTTTAAAACGCAACGGAGATCGTGCAGTTGTCAACGGAAACCAACATAGCGGAAAGTCTTATTTCCTTGAATGATATAACAATAATACATGCATTGCTTATGTATAGGGTAGTATCGTGATATATACTGCCCTTGAGACAGTAACTATTATACTTAAACTAAAATCCAGGGGCTCCAGGTGGACCATGTTAGTAGTTTATCTCCCATTAGTGACATCTGCTGTGGTGCTCCAGGTGGACCATGTTAGTAGTTTATCTCCCACTAGTGACACCTGTTGTGTTACTGTTAAACGACACAAACATCACCTGGCATGGAAGTCATAGTGGCCACTGGTATAAGTAAATACATACTTATTCTTATTTTGTTAAGATTCAGATGGATTCTGTTTTATGTCCACTTGCCATTGTTAACGCCTTTTAAAATATATGTTTGGAAGTATTTGTGAGTGTCATATTATCACATTCATTCTTTTTTAACATTCCTGTTTTAGATAATATGGTTTTATAACATCTGTTCTTGCAATCTAGTCGTTTAGGTTTATGGTGTCCAACGCCACTTTCAACAATATTTCAGCTATATCGTGACGGTCAGTTTTTTTTGGTGGAGGAAATCGGAGTACCCGGAGAAAACCACAGACCTGACACAAAGCAATGACAAACTTTATCACATAATGTTATATCGAGTACGCCTCACTATGGGTGGGATTTGAACTCACAACTTTAGTGGGGATCGGGACTGATTGCATAGGTAGTTGTAAATCCAGCTATCATACGATCACGACTCCGGCGGCCATTCAATTCGTTTTAATTAACCTTTAAGTTGATAGTTTCAATAAAAAGTTGAGGGGTTGTAATAGTTTGACGGGCCCAAGCTTCCTCTTTCAGTGAAATGATGCAGGCATGCAATTGTTTTCAGCACGTGTGAGCAAAATGCAAACCCTCAATTATAACCGGGCGAACATCATTATTATAAAGGACGCTATAATCCTGAACATTTGTAAGACTACATAATAATTTTATATAGAAACAAAAGTGTAAATGACGTACCAAGCATCTCATACACACTTTGCAATGTCGTCAAGTTGACAAAGCAACTCGACAAGATGTCATGAAAGAGTCGATAAGTTGCATAGCAAGTGAACAAGTTGGCCTTTAAATGTTGACAAGTCGTAAAAGAACTAGACTTTTCTGACATGTTATAATTAGTTCAGAACTAACTCCATGATAGTTCAGAAGGGGTCCCTGTAAAGTGAGAAACGGAACAGAAACGAAACACAGCGAAACGAAACGAAAGGAAATACGACGAAACGAAACAAAATCTGTAAACTGAGAAACGAAGCGAAACAGAATATGTAAACTGAGAAACAAAACGAAACGAACGAGATCATTCAATGAATTCTAAAAAAAAAAAAATAATAAATAAAATAAAATCATTCCTCGACGTCCGCGTCCGTTTAAGATATATTATGCTCGAGTATATCTACGAAACTTTACTTTGTAATCGAAGATGTATTTTACACTTACGCTATATATTTCATTTGGCAAACGTCGTGTACATTCACAAATATAAATAAACACTGCCTGATACCTTGTAAATGTATAATCAACCAATTCAATTTTATCATGATAGATGGACATATTCAAATATTAATTTGGCATTGCAAATTGACGAAATACTCTATTTGAGTTCACTAATGAGTTCGGAATGACATAGATACATCATTTCTGTCATTCGTGTATAATATGCTAGATGTGTGTAGATAATCACGCAAATTTCTGTCATCCGAGGCAGAATTTCCTCTAAATTGATATAGATCAGTAGAAAACGTGCCCAATGAATTCTCTAGGATCTAACAAAAATTTAGGTTGTATAATGTAGCCCGACCCTACCTAAAATATAATGCCTACAATAGTTTTTTATTACATTTTCTCAACAAGCATTATTAAAGTCAGAACATCTTCCCAATATGTAAAGAAAAAATATTTCATACTCACACTACCATACCTAATTTTTCCACAATGTTAGCCTAAACACATAATAATTTTTTGTAGGCCTAATTGGAAAATATCAATTAAGTTTACACATTTTCAAAATCAGCTCAAGCGAGCCCGAGAAATTAATTACACCTGTGTTGGCGAATACGTGAAAGTTAAAAATATAGGTATACGCTTGAGGTATTAGTTAATATTTAAGAAAGCATATCTATATCGGCTACTCCGCATTGATCTTTAGCTGTTGGATTGTTGTTCCCCCCTCATTTTGGCGACGAAAAGTCAAGGGAGCATACTAATTTACCCCTTTTCATCCAGATATATGAAGGCTAACTTCATTTATATTTTTTTAATGTTTTGTAGGGTCAATGTTCATGCATGTATACTAAAGGTATGCATAATAACATATTTTAATTTCTATCAAACAGACAAACTTTATACTAGTATATTTTCGGACAAAATCCCGACCAGGGCATACCTGTTTCCTGTTTATTTTTAGCATTGTTCTCAAATCTCCACTTCTTCTTTGCAAATTTAATGTGACAGCAATTATTTTTGCACGAAATACAGCGAATAACGGCCCTCTTACTATGAAACACGTGAAATAAAAACACCCCCAAACACGTTGCACGAAAATAGCCCTTTACCACCCGCGCCAAATGTATGTGTACCTGAAGTATTTAACTATACAGATTTCACAAAAGTTGCTATCTTGTCTAGCGATACAAAAGGCTTGGTATACATTGTATAGTGTTGGATTGCTTTTCCATTTTTTAAAAATCTTAAATTGAGATATTTTCAAAATGCTTTAAAGGCATACAGTAGATCAAATTTATTTATTTTTTATATTAAAAGTTGCCAATATTCGATGTTTTATACTAATTGCAGTTTCAATTTTTCATTATATCATACGTAAGTAGCCTAGAACGAAGGAGATACGTCGCTGTTTGATTTTCTTGCTTCCAGTAGAACATTCATTGTAAACCCGCATATCATTATTGTATTATTCATATATTCCATGACCTACAAAGTGAACCTATTGGGTAAAACGTTTGCGCATGTGCGAAATTATTTGCGGAAGGAAAAGCACATGCATGACACAAACAAAAATATTAATGAAAACGACACAAATATGAGGATTTAGCAAGCTTCGTGTAAAAATAAAAAAAAAGTGTTATACCGAACTACTCCATTTTTCAACACGTATACGGTAAGCATAATTTAGTATATTTTTACGACCGAATCGTATTTTGACAGTAGAATTGCATCGTCGTTTTTTATGCTATTCTTGTTTTTTTTCAGGAGGAAGCGCTAGGTGATATTTCTTTTAAATTAGAGACTAAAATAATGAACTTCATGACTGTGTTTTTTTTCGAAAAAAAATAATCAAGACAAGTCAAGTGTTGTCAATACTATGCAAGACAATTTGTTTACAATTTTCCCATTATCAGGTCCCTTTGCAGAGTTTGGGTGTGTTTTTATTGATTACATCACGTATTTCAGATTTTAAGTGTCATTCTTACTAAATACCATTATATAATATTAACTGATTACCCCAGATCCAATTTCATATATATATATATTTCTTAAATTATATTAATTATAACGAATGTTCATGAAAAACATGCTTCCTGGTTATTTATAGCAGTTATCAGTGTCCGGCAAACTTCGGAAAATCAACCGACTTATAATTAGGTGTGTTAATGGCGATTTTACCAACATACATTCGAACTCTTTTCACTAATTACGACATAATAGCATATTTTGTAAACCTGGCTTCTTGTTCATAACATTTTATTAGTATAAAACATCGAATATTGGCAACTTTTAATATAAAAAAAAAAAATTTGAGCTACTGTATGCCTTTAATATGGCAATATGTTTTCTGTGTGAATTTATGGTAGGTCAATGAATAATCTCACATTTGCCGTTCGTTCGTTTACGTTTCACTTTTTCAACTCAAGTTGTTCACATTTACCTTTGATAACTTCGATAAGGTTAGATTATAGAATGGTTACATTACATTTCCAAACTTGGTGGATGTGTGAGAAATGTTACTAGTGCTTGTTGAGAAAATGTGATAAGAAAAAACTACTGTAGGCACTAGATTTGAGGTAGGGTCGGGTTACCCTATGCAAACTATTTGTTTTACCCTAGATTGGGCACGTTTTCTAAATATCTATACTAATTTAAATGGAATTCTGCAAATTTGCGTGATTATCTACACACATCTAGCATATACACAAATGACTGAAATGCTGTATATACAGTTCATGGCCATAAGTATTGGTAACCTTCGATTGTTTACTATATATTTCATATAAAACCACATTTAAAAACAATTATTTTAAAGTTATCTCGGGTCAGATTTTTATGAAATTTATTTCAAGACACGCTGAATTCTTTGAATTTTATTTGTTATCTGATAGTCATTTTTGTCTGCATGGTTTTTGCTTACTGGTGATTTAAACACAAATGTTGATTTTTCCGATTTTATTTTTGTTAAAATATATAGCAAATTTGACGTCAGAAAGCAAAAAGTGTCTTTAAATCATAAGAAAATAAAGGCAATCTAACGGAAAATCATGCTAAAATAAACAAATAATCTTTAAATATTTCTGGTTCTTCTGGTGTTAAAATGATCAAACCCCGTTTAGAAATGACTTCACAATAATTGTTTTTTTTAAATGTGGTTTTATGAAATATATAGCGTAAAATCGAGGGTGACGAATACTTTTGGCCACCCACTGTATGTCATTCCGAGCTTTTAAATGAACTAAAATAGAGTATTTCGTCAATTTACAACCCCAAATTAATATTTTAATATGTCCATCTATCATGATAAAATTGAATTGGTTGATTATATATATCTTTATTTGCAAAATTACGCCCATGTGGGCCAAGCAAATACAATAACCAAAAGAACAAACACAATACAAGCACATTATTAACAAATTAGGGTACTTTTGACCGACATACAAAAATGTAGACCTCATTTTCGCAATTCTAATGATTGCTTTATAAAGTCATAAACATAAGACAAATGTTCAAGTTTAGGATTTGAGATATAGTTTGATTTTTGAAGGGGCTGACTTTGTAAAAAATCTGGATTTAGCTCTTTAAATTTTTCAAACATAGAATTTCTAATTTGAGAATTTCTTTTACACTGTAGAAAAAATGATATTCATCTTCAATTTCTTTACAGAACGAACATAATCTTTGCTGTCGTGTTATATTTTTACATCGGCCAGTTTCTATTTCCAAGGAATGATCACACACACGAAAGCTAAATAAAAGCTGTCTCTTTTCAAAACTATTTTCTATTAATAAACTATTTTCTAATTTAATATCTGATTTCAGTTGACTATACAGATATAATTTGAACTATCAGTTAATTTAGAGAGCTTGTCTTGTACTTTAGTAGTATAATTCTCAGAGACAACTTCTTTAAACTTTTTCTTAAAATTATTTTTTATTTTGTTAAAAGATCTGTTAAAATTTTCATATTCTGTAAAATCAAAGTTAAATTCTTAAAAAATCTTAGTGGCAAAGGTATACATTTACAAGGTATCTTCCATTACAAAGTAAAGTTACTTAGATATACTCGAACACACATAGCTTAAACGCACGCGGACGTCGAAGAATGATTTTTTTTAGAATTCATTGAATAATTCCGTTTCCTTTCGTTTCGTTTCTCAGTTTACATATTCTGTTTCGTTCGTTTCTCAGTTTACATATTTTGTTTCGCTTCGTCGTATTTCGTTTCGCTTGATTGTGCTTCGTTTCGTTTCGCTGTGCTTCGTTTCTGTTTCGTTTCTGACTTTACAGGGACCTGTTCAGAAGTAACTCAACAATGTGTGTACAATATGCGGTTCCATACATGTGCGCTGTCATAGGAAACAACTAAAGCTACTGATACTGCAATTTCTTATCTTTAATATGTTAAGATAATTATTTTACATACCTAGTAAATTTATCATCAGGGGTTATATCTACTCAAGTATATCTAATCCTTATGAGGAAGTTGTTGTTGTAGCCATCAGGTGTTTTAGATGGGATATAGCCCCTTATGGCACTAATGATTTCCAGATGGTACCTTCTGGCACAAAGAATTTAAATATCACTGAGATGGTACCTTTTTGTTTATAAGTTTATCTATGTTGATATTAGGTTGATGAAACTTTGTTATGTTATAATATCTGATATTTCTGTCATTCCCATGGTATTAACTCAAAATCCACAAAAATGTTAGATAGCCCCTTCTAGCTCTAAACCATCGATATGTTTAACCACGTGGCACATAGTTACAACTTCGAAGTTGTCACATGTATAAAACAATTCTTTTAAAGAGAGTCGATGATCTCAACCATCATTTAAATAGAGATAGTATACAGGGTCTTATTAAGACATAATAGTGATACAATAGTCACCTTTGAACAACGTGTAATTACCAATACCATCTTTCGTCATCTGTAGACAAGTAACATAATACTTTTCAACAAGGTGTTGATATCTTCCGAAAAACTTTTTGAAACGACCAGACCATTCTTTAAAAACCCTGATTTAATCATTTAATACTAAAAACGTCATTAAAATATCTAAGTATATGATGTATCTTTACTTCTACGCAAGATTCAGAAAAAGGAAACATATTTAAGATTTATTTAAAAAAAACACAAAAAAACAAAGAAAATACATGTATCATGATCATTTAAATTAAAAAAAAAAGAATCCATAACATGAATCACCTATGCATATTATATTATAATAGGTAGATATTTTAGCGACGTTTAACAGAATACTTTATCTTTTATTATAGATTTATGGAAATTGATTGATACCTACATCTATTCATACGAGTATGCTGACAGGTAAACATGTATTATCAAGCAGGAAGCATGAACAAAATGGGAGGCGTATATACACGTTTTGTATTTGTCTTGATGATGTCAGGTAAGTAATTTTCTTGTTTTTCTTCTTTAATTATCGAAATTATTTTTCTGAAGTTATTCAAAAACTTTCAAATATGTGCTTAAATAAATCTGATTGATTAACTGTATTATTCATCTTCCATAACCCTGAATCTCGTTCTGGTTCACTTACTTTCAATGTCATGAAAACACCATCATGATCACTAAATGGAAAATGAATAATTTTAATCTTTTGTGATGCAAAATTAAGTTCACTGCTAATGGAAATGAAATCTATACGCGAGTGTGAATTGACTCGGCCCACACGGAATTGAGAAATTATATAGAAAGAAATGATTTGATCGATGTTTGGAGAGCACGCAATCCAAACAGTAAATGTTATACATTCTATTACTGTTTGGATTACGTGCTCTCCATATATTTTCTCAATTCCGTTGAACATCGCGGTTTGGTATTGGCTTCCTATCTAGACTTTTCAAGAGTGTACAGTTAAAATCTACCAGAACTATATTTTTGGCCGCCGGATTCGTCGAAATTGATTGATTAATAAATAGTTTCTTCCCTACTAGCCAAATTACGTTGTCAAAACGTTGCGACAACGTAACTTTTTCGTTGTTACAACGTGCGAATTTTACGTTTTAACTACGCCGATTTGTAGACTCCCCTAAGCGTAACTACAACGTTGTGGTACTACGTAGTAAACGACCTTTCTACAACCAAACGACAACCATGACCATGTGAGGACGTTTACACAACGTAACTGCCAACCATCACATGACCTTTATACGAGGTAATTACAACTAATTAAGGACGTTTACACAACGTAACTACCAACCATCATAGGACCTTTATACGACGTAATTACAACCACCAAATGACCTTTACATGACGTAATTACAACCACCTTTACACAACGCAACTACGACCACCTAGGGACCTTTACACAACGTAACTACAACCCCCTAGGGACCTTTACACTACTAACTACGACCACCTAAAGACCTTTAGAGGAAGCAACTACAACCATCTCTATATAATTATACAACTACAAAAATTGTACAACCCGAAAAGGACTTTTATAGCCAAATTACGTTGTCAAAGCATTGTGACAACGTAATTTGCATAGTAGGGTAACTATAATCACATTAAGACCGTTACACCATGCAACTACCAACTACACAAATGTACATTGTTTGTTGTGTATTTAAGGACCTTTTGTGATGTTCTTAATTTTTTTTTAGTTAACTAATAAAATATAAAGTTCTAAACATTTATTAATACAAATTATGGCAATCTTTACAGATGATGAAACACTCTTTCTACTCTCAGACTCATCCCATCATAATCTATTTTAAAGATGCCAAAATGTTTGGATGTAATTATTATACAAATATAAATATGTCAGGTACATGATGATGTAATAATAAATATAGCAGATTAAAAAACATCTAAAATAAATGTACTAAAAATCTTTATCTTGTGAAAGTTGCATTTGACAAAATTAAAGATGTACAAATGTATATAGATAACATCTCTAGAAGTAATTAATAGGTATACATCCAGTGGAGGACCTACATTTTAAGCTCCCTGAACTATTATGTGGGCCCTTTTGCAGCCAGCAAGAATAACCAACAAGGTCAAAAGGGCCATGAACAGGGTGTTGGTGTTGAGTCCTTGACAATGGGAAAAACATTGATCTCTTTCCCACCAGCAAAGAGGTCTGAGTAACGGATGGTATATTCTTTAATGGTGTTGTTCCATGGGAAATTCTGATAATTGTTTTTAATTTAACCACTATATCTCAGATTTTTATTAAAATTGCCGTACTGGGTTATTATAACCCAGTACAGCAATTTTAATAAAAATCTTATAAGCATTTTATGCTAGAAAACATAAATATCTCAATAAATATTGGAACTGAAGCACTAGTTGCTGGCTAAGGAAACAGCAGAAATACATGTATACATATACAAATATCACCCTGCTAACTATGGACCAAACTTATAAGAACAACTTGACCTATAAATCTATTCTTTAGTTTAAAATTAAACACTAAAAAAGATATAATCGAAAATTACCAAAAACGAAGAAACATTTGTAGGATCATCAATGCACAGAAAAAGTTTTGTTCATTCTTTAAATTACTAGAGAGGAAGGTCATTAGAGGGGGATCATTAGGATAAAGAGGTGATATTCTTTATTTTTGGTGTTTGAATGCACAAGCCAGAGGAGTGCAGCCTGAATTAAGAATTCATATGTCTGTTTCTGGTTCCGATTGCTTCTAGCATAAGGACTGAGCTGTCAGACTATTAAGCTGTGCACCAACGAAGGATTTGAGGATCCAACTGCCAAAATGTACGCAATGAATAGATTCTGGTTAAGTCAAGGAGCCCATACAGCTTGGGATTCAGGTGCAAATTTGGAAATTTTACTAATTACAGGGACATTTTGAGGCCAAATGAAATTGGAATTGGAGCATATTCTAAGGTCAATATTAAGTACTTAGAACCCATTGACGTATGATTATATTACTAAAACAGCCTTATTTTAATAACAATAAGACATAAAAATTAATTTTGTTGAAAAGTTAGTTAATTAAAAAAGTTGTTTTCGGGATATAAGGGGCCCCTGAAGGGAGAAGCGTAAGCTTCATTAATTTCATAGTAAGATCTGCCAGTGTACACATCCCAATCCTGAGAAAGCTGTAACCCCGAAATATTATTGCTAATGTATATACAAATATAACAAAGAATACTAATATTTTAAGCTTAGCTATTCAAAATAAAAATATCAAAACCAATATATCACATCCCCTTACAAAGAAAAAAAAATAACCCTAATTTTTCTTTCTTTCTTAAAGAAAAATATATATTATTAAATATGGGAACAGTCGTGATCGTATGGTAGTTGGATTTATAACCACCTATGCAATCAGTGCACATCACCACTAATGTTGTGAGTTGCAAGGGGTAAAATTTGCACAGATAATGTTACCCATATTAAAATCTCCAACAAACTTACTCCTTCTCCTTATTAAAATCTCCAACAAACTTATCCCTTCCATAAATTATTTCTATGACGTGCTGTTTTGGCTTTGTAAACAAAAGGGTATAATAAAACAACCAAATACGTCATGATCATCAGTGTGTGTAAGTCATAATAAACTGGGGATGTTTATACCATTTTGTGTACAAGGCCAAATCAGCATGTCATATTAGAATTCAAAATACTGGCATACAAATCATGATTCTCAAATAACAAAACTTGCATACAAAAACAAAAACACATGCAAATTCTAACATTTGGTCAGCAAAAAATGTAAGTATAAAAAACAACAAAGTTAAATCAACAATGAAAGGTTTCCTTCAACTATAAAGTTTTTTTTCTCCATCAAGCATCTGGAAAGCTCCCTTCATTGGTGGATTGATTCTGAATAAAATAATATGATATCAATATTTTCAGCTAAATGGAACAACTTCAGGGGTGAAAATATTTTAGTAACTATTTTGATCATGATCATGATCAGAAGCTTGACATTATTATATTTAGGAGATAACTGTATTGTATTTTAACCTTTGCGGATGTTAAGCGACGGATTTACGGTCGCAAAATGAGTTTACCTAGCGACGCATAGGCTTTTAGCGGAGCTAGGTAAACAGATATTTGCGACTGTAAGTGAAGACACATTGTAAAACCTATAATTAATTGATTATAACTCGGAAATATATTGCATGGATATATATTACAGAGCTAAGGAAAGAAATCCAAAAACAGTGACCAAACATATACGTTAAATTTTATTGATAGGACAAATCTAGAAAAGATACTTCTCCATTTATGTAAAAAAAGAAAAACACCATGCATGGAACAGAAGAGATATAGTACAAAAAAGTGCAGTTCAAACATTTAGATCTATTGCAAGACTACAATATTATCAAAATTAATACTTAATTTTAGAAGAAGCATTTGCAGTATGTAAAACATTAGACTTGGAGAGGAACTTTACACTTAATATGCAAGAAACTTATATCTCTACTAGATTAAAAATTGATTTAAGACAGCACTTATATTGCAGTTTTGTTGTTGATATAAACATATCCCGTAAAATGTTTTTCATGATCTCATTTCATTAATGAGAAATTACGAAAAATCAAAAAGAACATATAAACAATCAGTGGGGAGGAGATTAAAATCGATCAATCAGTGGTGTGATCTAATTAAATAGCATAATTACCCATGCCCAGTACTTCTCTACTGACCAATATTATCTTCATTTATTACACTTTTATTATTTCTACACTTAATATAGAAAGCTTTAAAAAGAAAAGTAGAAATTAACCCAAAAATTAAGTCCGTGTTACAAAGCTTTGACAAAGGATCATATTATAATTATTTACTCTTGGGAATTTTAGGCATTTTTTTCTGCAGTTTTTTTTTTATATAACTAAATTCCTTATTAATTGATCTCTCAAAATTTCATTACAGGTACAGTTAATATAATTTGTCTTTGGGGTGGGATCTCTATCAGATAGGTTGACCTTTAAAAAAAATATATTTTGATTTTACCGTCAACTGTGATTCATGATATTTAACATAAATCTCTTGACTTCTTAAGAAATGTTCTGTATTTGAAGTAGATTTCATACATTCATTAAATGTAACAAGTTCATCTAAATAACCCTTTGTTTCTGTGATAGCCACACACTGTAAATATGGGAGGAGCTCTATTGGTATAACTTACATGTATAAGTGTATGCATGTATCATTATGCATTTCTTTTGTCGGTTTTGTGCATGAAGTCTAATTTCTAGTTCATCATGGTAGCTTTCGTGATCTGAGAGTTTAATCCCTATAAAATTGCCTCAGGACTAGATTAGTTGATAGTAAAATATAATGTTGTTGACTTGTCTGGCTTATAGCTAAAAGAACATGAAATTGATTACCTCTGATTAGATAATGGTGAAATTTGCTGTTGTCTAGCTATAGATACAAAATGTATGTGTTCATCGGTCTGACATTACAGGACATGAAGTAGGTGACATCTGTGGCTTCTAATATTACATGGGGCCAGGAATTATTTCGACTGGTTTGCTATATGTTGAAAAGTCACAGGGTCGGTTATGTGCCTACAACAGCTGATAACCTCAAATCCAACTGTACATGTACTTGTTTACCACTTTTACAGAAATGAACCAGCTCTGAAATTATAATGAAGAAATTTAAGTTATTGTATTCAGTCTCATTTATATATACAATAATAATAATAATAATAATAATAAGCTTTATTTATAGTCGGGTTTACATATAACAGTACAAACACAAGCTCTTACGAGCTTTTTGCCGACATATATTGTTTGGTACTTATTAATTGTCAATATATTGGTACACAATGTATCATCAATGATCATACTGTCTTAACGATAAACAAAGGCTACTGTCCCCTGCCTCCTAAGTATATAGCCAGAAATGAGGGAATCCTTGACATCTCGGTACCTGGACAACTCGGTACCTGGATATTTCAGCACTGACTTGGACATCTCGGTACTGACCTGAGATATATCTGAGATGGGGACATCATGAGGAAGTCTGCAATTTTCATATGATCTACATTAAAGATATAATTTATAATTGCATGCATGTTATTTTATTCACTAAATTTAAGGTGAATGTCCAACAGGTACCTAAATGTAAACAAAGAAGAGTGATTTACCTTCTCTCTTATATGCATACATATACATGTATGTCAGAAACCCGGTATGGATAGAAACTGTTTGATTGTTTGTATAGGTCATAGAGTGATACATAGAAAGTTGCAAAATGTTGTTTACATGAAAAAAATGTTCAGGAAAAAGTACATGTATCTGTGGCTTCTGACAAAGTTATGTTCAGTTGGTAAACATTTCATCAAAATCGAACAAGAATTGAGCTTGGAATAATGTTTTGAAAAATTGTGGTTTTATATGAAATATATAGCAAAAAAATTACAGTGACCGAATACTGTTTGCACGTCTCTGTACATGAAATTGAAACCAATGAAGGAGTTTGATATAAAATTAACAAATTGAATGACATTTGGCGTCACAGTATTTTCTTAGATCAATTTGGATTGCTCATTCATAGATGTAATTCTATTGACTTACCTTACTGTATATTTCTACCTTCTAAAATGGAGGTTTTTGTATGTTCGGGACATCAAAGAAAGTGTTAAAATTGTCACAAAACACATGATTTGAATTTTCGTAGGAAAAAAACAGTACGGAAATAGCAATAACTTTTTATTATCGAATCGTTGACGGACACACTGAATTTCCGCATTGTATGCTATTATTTGACAAATCTAATACTAGTAAACGATCCACTACCCAGCTTGAAACTGCAGTGATCAAAATCGAATTCAAATATGACGAATATTTATGAGGAAAAGTACTTCTAATTTTTGGATATGCCAATGGTAATTTTATTGCAAGTAATTAAATCTTGGAGATACATTTGTACATTGCCTTCTTCATCACGTTCTACTAAGAGCAGTGGAAAGAAGAACGATTAACGATCAAGAGGCCACCGATTCGATCCTCCTACATGGCGTTTTTATTATGTTTTTTTTATTGCTATTGATATACAACTATAGCCAGTTGTATCATCTTAACGCAAAAATGTAGCTAAATAACAACACAACATACTAGTGTTACTGATGAACCTGGAAATAAAAAAAGTCCTTATCAACCATGCATTTTTGGAATCAGGAGATCAACTACTATAAAATTCAAAGTCATGTCTAGGGAATACCTTCGAATTTGAAAATTTCACTTTTTAATTAAGATCCTTTCCCTTTTCCAGGGATTGATGATAAATGCGTACGGTTGTCTGACAACGACTTGCATATAACGTATTCTGAAATACGTTACCAGGACGTAATAATTACGTTCGAGTTTTTACGTTAGCATCAAGACCATATCCGTACGTAACAAAAACGTTCATTATACTGATAAAGGATGTCGTATACAGGGGCAGATCCAGGATTTCAAGTTAGGGGTGGGAGGGGCGCACTCTAAAGAATATTTGGGGAATTTCGTGTGAAAAATCACGATTTTAAGCAAAAAAATCATGTTTTTTTTCAATTATAGGGGGGGGGGCGCCGGGTGCGACCCCCCCCCCCCCCCCTCCCTTGAATCCGCCTCTGGTATCAACTTTTCCTTTATACGGTCAATGGCCCTATAAAGTATCCTGGTACCTTTGACTTCAACTTACAAGCTATAAAAGCAAAACAGTCTGGGTCCCTGAAATCACTGTTGTTGCGTAACAATGTAATTTTGCTTGTGACGTTGTAATGCAAGCTTGATTGGCGCCATAATTTCCTCTACAGATTTCATCGTTTGAAAACACGTTTTTTTCTGCTTTATTTAGATAATTTCTTAAATATTTGAATTGCAGTATAAAAACAACATACATTCCTTGTCGGCAAATATAAAGTTTATTTGTACTCGCTACAAAACAGGCGAGAAATTCCCGGTAAACCTCGCATTTTTACCTGTTTTTAAAGCTCGTACAAATAAACTTTATATTTGCCGACAAGGAACGTATATTGTCTAAAACTACAGTGTCACAACGACTTGCGTATAACGTATTCTGAATACGTTACCAGGACGTACACATTACGTTTGAGCTTTTACGTTAGCATCAAGACCATATCCGTACGCAACAAAAACGTTCAAACTACAGTGTCACAACGACTTGCATATAACGTATTCTGAATACGTTACCAGGACGTAATAATTACGTTTGAGTTTTTACGTTAGCATCAAGGCCATATCCGTACGTAACAAAGACGTTGGAAAGTACGTTGACACAACGTCTTGGATACAACGTATTCTGAATACGTTACCAGGACGTACACATTACGCTTGAGCTTTTACGTTAGCATCAAGACCATATCCGTACGTAGCAAAAACGTTGGAAAATACGTTGTCACAACGACTTACATATCACGTATCTAAAATACGTTGTTGCAACGTAATGTTCACGTAAGAAAGGGACCTGACCAAACAGCAACCAAACTGCAACGTTGTGAATACGTAGTGGGCTAGCTGTGTTATTATTACCCAAATTAGGAACATAAACATTATATATATTTACGTTATAAGTATTTGATATCTTTACCACACAGGAGATTTTCCTACCAGTATTATCTCGCCTCGTTTCAGTTACTTCGTAATCAAATTGTTTTGAAAAAAGGATAGCCACCCATTGAATTTTCCATTTTAATTCAGTATCAATAGAACAGTGTGTTTTTTGTAAACACGCGATATCGATTTACTTTTTCCGACACTAACAAAACACCGCCTTCCGTTTTGTGTCGTCTGCTATTCCATTAACATTTAATGTAACAATACAAAGAGACATGTTTACAAATTGACAGTGAAAGGTCACAATTTGGAACTCACCTCATACAGTTGACTACAATTAAACATAGGTATTTACAACAAGTATGACAACAATATCTATATATATACAATAAATCACAATCCCCATATTGTTAAGGTAAATTTCATACAAATCAATTGGTATTATATTAGACACGAATAACATAATTGTTATCAAATAAAACAGTTGAAACAAATTTATATTGAAGAGATCACGATTTGGGAAGCATCGCTTAGTGGCGCTAAAAATAGATAACGGTAATTTTGTCATTGATAGGTTATGAATTAGGATGTTTGTCACGTGTAAACAAAGTACATGATGTATATGAAACATGCAAAAATAATAAATTAATTACTAGGAATGTCAATGATCAAAAATGGTTTGGAAATTTTTGATTGTTGTTTATCTGTTGAACCTGGTACGTTTTTTAGTATTTGGAGTGGTGTATTCGCCTTCTACAGGTGATTTTACATAATCCAGTATTTTGTCACTTATAACACTAGCTCTTGCTTCACTAATATGGACCCCACTTGGATCATTTAAGTTATAGAGTGCCCTGTTTGGTACATTGTTTGTAGTGAACTCTGACCACATGTCAATAAACCTCATCTTATTGTTTTTCAAACACAGTTGTTTTTATGAATGTGTTAACAGACGATGCTACAGAGTTTAATGCTTGAATGTGTGTACCTTTCCCTCTTCTTGGTAGTATGCTACATACACCTATGTTAGCATTTGGATATTTATGTTTCACATTCTCAACACATGTGGTTACATTAACGATAATTTGTTCAGTATCATTTATATACTGTGTTACATCATTTGTACCAAGACTTAACACTACACTATCAACATTTTCACTATTAACTTGTGGATCAGATTTATCTTTGGACTTGGTTTAATTTAGTACCTGACACAGAAATGTTATGTACATTGAGGTTTTCAAAGACAAGCCTTGTACAATTAGATGCTCCAAGGATGACATTTTGTGGTGCCATAATTGGGTGGGATTCATTAGAAAATACACAGTTTGTAGTTTTATTTTCATCATTTGTGAATTCACCAATTTCCGGGGATTTGTTGTTTCTATCCATATCAGCTTCCCTGTCTTCGCGGATGTCATGCAGATAGTTCCCATATAGAGCATGTTCTTTCGCCTCACAGTTCCGTCTTATGTGGCCTTCCTTGCCACAATTATAACATACGTTATCAGAATGGGGACAATCTTTAATGGTATGGTCCATGCTGTTACACCTGAAACATGCTCGTGCTTTTGCCATCGAAGGTTTTCTCACGCAGCGGTATGATGGGTGCTCAGTTTGTGAACAGTATTGACATTCAGTTCTGTTGTTGTCGGCGAATATTCGGACATCAAACCTCCCGAATTTGCTCATAATTGGAATAAGGGGAGCACAGTTCGTGAGTTGCATATATCGGGTCCCTGTTTCGATATTCGTACCCTTAATCAGACCTCTACGTAGAGAGCCTTGTACCACATCTCCGAATTGTTGCATAAATGCACATATTACCTGATTGGACAATTCACACGGTGCATCTTTTATTGTTTAATTTGTAACTTGCTTTTCTAAATCAACGAATTTTATATACCGGTTTCTAATTTCGATCCCATTTGTTAATAGAATGTGCTTAGTTTCGGGATTGAAAACTGTGACAATACGTTTTTCTCTGTTATTTATATGGACTGTATTAAACTTGTATCTACAAGTTTTTCAATTTCTTCTGAAACTTCACAGTGTACTATACCCTTTGTAAAGCTTGTACTAAAGTGTACTGACAAATGTCTCTGGATTTGAATTTTATTGTGATCGTTTGTTTTGGATGCCGCCATTTTGTAAACAATGGACATTAACTCACAGTAAACAGATTGAGAAGAATTCTTCAAAAAGTCACTACTTTTGTCTGTAACATTGATATGGTGATGAAAACAGCAAATATTGTCAATATATAATACCCTTATTCACCACAGATCTCACACAAGATCCGATAGGTAAACTAAATCTACATTTTTACACGGAGCCTTGTAAATACAACAATAGCACATCAAGGGTACATAATCCATCTATTTATTTTTTTTATATAAATTTGACATATGTAAAGTGCATTTTGCAGGAGAATAATATATGATAACTAAAATTATATGTATTTTTGTTGGGGAAAACGTTTTATTTCTTTATAGCATTATCTTTAAGCCAACATCATGTTTGCCTGAAATATAAAGACATGGGGCATACTATAGAGATTGTGTGTAGCGTAGATAGACTTATTCATCAAATTGGGTTTAAAAATCCTGCTGGGGAAGAAAGCGGAAACTGTGAAGCGCCGATCAGGATTGGAAAAGGAATAGTTGAATGTAGCAAAAAGTTCAAAATCAGTCAAGATTTGACAACAAATATGACAAGATTAATTATTGTAAAGAACAAACATATGTATGGTGAATGGAAGTGCTACCATGGAACAAATATTGGATCTGGCAGCGTAGATATAAAAATGCCAGGTAAGTATTGGCAACTTAGAACAAATAAAGTAAAACGAGTTTGAAGATACCAAAGGGATAATCAGAATCCGTAAATCGAAGAAGGACAGATAATACAATGGCCAAAAGAAACGGAGAAACAACGATCTACAAAATACTACACAGAAAACTAAAGATCGAGCAACACGAATTTCACTAAAAACCGGGAGTGAACGCAGGTGCTCCGGAAGGGTATGTAGTTCCTCTTCCACCAGTGGCATCTGTCGTGTTGCTCTAGTTACAAACCTTGTGCTAAGTCATGAATGAGGACAAGACCGGGAAGTGCTTATGACAAGTGGAACATATCCGTGGTAATTTGAAAATCCGTAACAGTTAACCAAGTCAAGGTTTATTGGAAAGAGCAATTTACGAAAACATCTCAGTGTCGAAATGGCAACGATCATACGGATAAGGATTAATATAATGTTCTTGTGGATAAGGATTAATATACGCTCTTATGGATAAGGATTAATGTAAGTTCTTTCGGATAAGGAATAATATAAGTTCTTTCGGATAAGGATTAATGTAAGTTCTTTCGGATAAGGATTAATGTAAGTTCTTTCGGATAAGGATTAATGTAAGTTCTTTCCGATAGGATTAATATTATCTGACTATAAATATTTCTTTATCTGATTGGCTAAAATAATGTATTTTTTCTTGATAGAATTTTATGAATACTGTCCAAGCCTTCAATTTCCACAAAGATTAAATTTGATCGTTCTAGGGGAGCCTTTTGAACGTCATATTAACCTCACGTGACTCTAAAATCGGAAAACCCCTACTTTTAATTCTAGGTTAATATAACGTTCCAAAGGCTTCTCTAGAACGATCTATATTAATCTGTGCATTATGCATAAATCTTTCTTGTTACCATTAAAATTTACAAAAACACATGTAGTGTGTAATGTAAATTTATAAAACATGACTCAGGGGACATCGATAACAGTTTCATATAATAAAACAATTACTGATTTTCATTTCGATTAATAGTATACACTTATTGACTGGGTATGAGGGTAATAACACTTTTATTGTCCCCAAGGTACCAACTATTTTCCGATGCAACGCCGAGGAAAATGGTTGGTACAGAGGGGACAATAAAGGTTATATTACCCGAATATCAAGTCTATAAGTGTTTTATTATACTGTGCAATTCAAAATTCTAAATTGTAGGCCCTTTTCTGATTGATTTCTAGTCTACTTTATTAGAGGACGGTAGTCCTCATTACGGTAGACCACTCCGGTAGACCACATACTGATGCACTAGTTCTGGCGTCGGTCTCGCGATCTTCTTCCTCGCGAGACTAAAAATGTTGGGGCGCTGTCATTTAAACCCGAATGTGGAAAGCCAACATAGATACGAAAGTAAATACTTTCATGAAAACTTGTTTTGTTTTTGTTAAATAAAATCTTGTATTTTCATTCCCAAGTCAAACATTTTTTAAACTACATCTATTTCATTTGGAACTGCGTCAATTCCGTAAATCGTGACATGTACAGTGTACTGTAAACAAACACAGCACCTTTTTCAAGCGTGTCCAGAAAAAAAAACTTTCTAGTTACGGATTAATAAATTTGACTTAATTTAGAACTACAATATTTTCAGAAAATATAAAATTTATTTTTTGGACCATTTGCAGCCGATGTAGAAAAACTCGCTTTGGTGTGTGTTTTTTTTTTTGCAGAATCTACGCGGGTGGTCTAATATTTTTATTCTAATTGTTAATTGATTGATGATAGATCACTGTTTGGTCTTTATTTCAATAAAAATTACTTACTTACTTACTTACTTACTTACTTACTTACTTACTTACTATTTACTCGGATCGAACAAAACTTTGACCAATACAACACGGACGTACTGAAAGGACTTTAGGCTAACATGGACTATCTTTAAGGACAACTACTGTTCATTTTTTACCACTGTGAATGACTCTAAGACAACTCATGTAAATTTTTGACGTATGGACATTATATGTCACGCCCAACTGCATTTCACTGTCGAACTCCAGATTATTGACATTTCGTTATATGACTTACCAGTTTAAGAGAAATCCAAACACAATTCCTGTCTAATTATCCAAGATTATTTGTACCACAATATTCCTAAAGTTCTACAATAAATGCATAAATAAAAACGAATATTGCCACCATTCATCGCCATGTTAATATGTTTTTTATCACGTCATGTTGTACGTTGCAACAAGTCAAGGACAGCATTGGAATCGTATTTGGGTCACAACTGACACGCAAAGATGACAATGTCGACATAAAATCAATATTTTTAATACACATAATACACGTACAATAACTAGAATGAGGAGATCCCATACGTGTACGCTGATAATCCAAGTTTGACATTTGTTCACCTTCTTTGCTGGTCCCTTTTGGCTCTTTTTGACTTTTTTGTTATCTCAGAATCATAAGAACTACAGGTAGGTCTGAAGGCAAAAACCTTAGCAATATCAGACTCGAAATAAAATGCATAATTTTGGGCGTTGACCACTTTGCCCTCTCGTATTTTTAAATGATAAGTTACAACAAATTTGTTGAAAAACTTAAGAGACGACTTTTTCAAAGGAATCAAAGTGCATAAAAAACAAAATACAGAAAACAAACTGCATACAAAAAAGTCTTAAAATAAAAAAAAATATTTTAGATGTTGGTCAGTTTTATCAGTCGCGAAGCCAACGTCAGCTTTCGGACCTCCTCCCGTAAGACTAAAATATTTACGCAAGGGCAGATAATAATAACCCACCAGGTGGCGCCCATAGTCGCATTATCGTATCGACGTTTGTTTACTATGACGATGACATAATAAACCTTATACGACAGACAAATATAAATAAATACATTCCCAAAAAAACGTGAATTATCATGGTTAAATATATAAGTTGCAGAAAAAAACCAAGAAAGTGTTTATTAGACATAATATCGATATATACAGCAAGGTATTTTCCGAGGTATTTGTTTTTGTTGTTATCGAGGCTAAAAATAACTGACACAAAAGCATTCCATTGGTTGTCAATAAAAACTATGGTCAAAAATAGGTTTACCCATCATTCAAATGTGTAACGAAATATGCAAATAGCCATCATTCCGCCTTTAATTTGCAAAGCGAGTTTTGTAACTTAGGACGCTGTCAGCCGCCATTTTTAATAAAAAAGACGATGAACAACAAAGTTTCCTGTGATGTTTATAGGTTGAATATTTGAATAAATAAAAATAAGAATGTATTATAAGTCTTACATTTTTCTATAAAGACTGGTTTGTAATATATTAATACAGGTTTGAAAATTAATATATATGTTTATTTTCTTCTAAAAAATCCATGAATTAAAAAAATGGGCCAGCATTCCAATCATCAAACAAATGCAGGCCCATTGAGTATAATTGTGGACAGGATATCTCCTCTAACTGATACATTCATTTAATTCAGAAAGTTTCAGATGCTCCTTAATTTGTTTGTTTGTAAAAAGAAATTTAACATTTCTGTATTGTATTTGTAAAAAATATGAAATTAAGTTCAAACTTTGTATTATATGTCCACTGAAAATAGTCTGCTTGAAAAAGATGAGCAAGTGAATAAAAATGTATTTCCTAATGGAAGTAAGAGTGTTGAAGATGAAAAAAAAAACCTGTTATTTTTTTAAACCATTTTGATTTATGAAAAAAAAAAAAGAGTGGACATGACACTACTAATATTGAAACATTATATTTTCAAACAGTATTTGATATTTGCATAAGTGACACATTTTTAGACAAGGATCAGAGTTTTCAAGACACCTTGTGTCATAAACATTATCTACAGATTAATACATGGACATTTCCATATTGGCCTGGTTATCATCCCGAGACACCCAAATTGGCCTGAGACGAAGTCGTGGGCTAATATGGATCAAGGGATGATAACCAGGCCAATATGGAAATGCCCATGTATTAAACTATGTATTACATACTTCCGACATCTGCAGACGTAAACACCGGAAGTTGTTTATTTTGTCTGAAACGCACGAGGGGCACCTAATAACCGGTTATTTTCCAGGGGTGTGAAAATATGGACAGTTTACTTCCGGTCATATTGGTCGTACAAAAATGCCTTTATTTTAACTAAGTATGTAATAAAATATATTATAATATATTTAGTCATTCAGAAAAGAACTTTTTGATTGTGTAATTTTTGAATCTGCATCTGAAAGTCAAAAGGTTTATTTAAATTTCAATTGAAAACCAAGACTTGTTCTTAAACATTTCAAGACTGAATTAAATTTCTGTAAAGAATGTGGCCCAAAGGATAAATTATATTGTCCTACATATTGTTATAACAGTTCTAACACATTTTCTAGGTCAGAAAGTAGAGCTAAAACAAGATCTCAAACTTTTCAATTTTTTTTTTGATATTTTGAACAAGAACCAAGTTGTTCAACAAGTTTTGTGAATGTCCTGGTGAAAGAATTATTACAACTTAACCGCCTGTATACACTTCAACATGTTGTTGAATTTGTTATTCAGGTTTT
>MJUT01038711.1:62922-90005 GCA_002080005.1 Gigantidas platifrons | reverse complement strand
GAGCAGGAACTGCTTACCTTTCCGGAGCACAGGAGTTCACCTCTGAATTTTAGTGGGGTTCGTTTTACTCGATCTTTAGTTTTATGTTAATATTTTGTAGATAGTTGTTTGTCCTCTTGTACTTTTCCTTTTGGCCATTGTGTTGTCTGTTCTTCTTCGATTTACCGATTCTTATTACCCTTATGGTATCTTCAAACTCTTCTTACAAAGGTACGGACGGGTGTTCTTTACTTAATTGAAATGGTCTAAAACTAAGGTTCATCAAAATTCAGCAAATATGTTTTTTCATATGAATTAACTTCTTGTATTATTCTTAGATAACACAGAATGTCTGTGCAATTTGCATTGATTGTAAAAAATTGTTCTGTGAAATATGCTGCGACACCCGCAATCGTTCTGAACCTCATCATAAAGTATTTATAATAGAAGATATGACAACATCTAACTACGAAGTAATTTGTAAAAATTGTATGAAGCTGGCTATAGCAGCTTGTCTGCACTGCGTTGATGTGCTTTGTGATGATTGTAAACGAAAACACTCGAAGATCAATCACAATGTAAAGATGTTGATAAAATACAATGGCGTTGCATATCAGAGAGGAAATACAGAAGGCACGTCAAAATTAGAACACAAATACACAATATCACCAGAGAAAAATGTCGAACCGTTAAGGATTCGTGGTATTGCATTTCTTACAGGGGACAGAATACTGCTTGTAGACAGTAATACGAGTGAAATTATAATTTTCGAGAAAAATTCATTAATTTTTAATTATCAACTGAACCAAGAATCTAAGTTATATGACAATTTTGTGGCTATTTCATTTCCACATGAAAGAGAAATTAAAATTTATGATATTGTCGACAAATCTGTTAATTTGAGTAAAGTTATTAGCGTTGAATCAATTGGTAAGCCTTTTAGTATCTCATATTCTGAGAAACATTTTGCAGTTGAAATAGGAGAAGGAAACAATGGAGCTATATTTATCATAAATGAAGACGGAGGAGTGATATGTTCTGTACCAAAGGTCAATTCATTTGCATCTTTCACTGGCAGTACAATCAGATTAGCCCTCGATATGCAAAATAAACGCATTTTTGTTTCTGCATTAGATAGAAAATCTGTTCATTGTATAGATTTCAATGGTTACATTATATGGTGCAAAGTCGTCCCAGGTCCCAGCGACATCGTATTTATCCCAGAAGCATCATCTAATATGAATATGATAGTTGCAAGCAAACAATGGAATAGTATATATAAAATGAATTCCCACAACGGTACGTACAACATTATAACGGCGGAAAGCTTAATAAAAGGACCACGACACATGAATTACAATATGAAATAAAAACTACTATGCGTTGAAATCACCAATGGTAATATTCTTGTCTTTAAGTACGACATCAATGTGTTTGATGAACCAGACTAGTTTACTACATCAACTTCACATTGAGGCAGTCGTAGTTAGATTTACAACTACTTCTGCGATCAAAAGGTATCAGGCTATCACCATTAAACACTAGAACAGCAAGCGC
Source organism: Gigantidas platifrons (assembly GCA_002080005.1). Classification (NCBI taxonomy): domain Eukaryota; kingdom Metazoa; phylum Mollusca; class Bivalvia; order Mytilida; family Modiolidae; genus Gigantidas; species Gigantidas platifrons. The sequence continues at coordinate 88,469 of MJUT01038711.1, read as the reverse complement.
CTGTCATTGCTTCCTTTCTCACGACCTTGGTCACGTGACTAAATGTGACCTTTTCCGCGCTTATTTTCTAAAGGAAGAACGTTTCGCCTTTCGTTCACGTTCTTGGCATTGTCATATCGTAAATGATTAATATTAAATCACACCAAATCTCAAGATATTTGCCTTTTTTCATGATTTTTTTTTATTTTGTTTAGTATTATTTAAGCATTTTAAAATCACGAATGTAGATGAATGTTTACACTTGAATTCGCATTCAATGGACAGAAAATTGTAAATTACAATTAAAATAGGCATTTGTATGTATCAGAACCTTTAAAATGTTGAATCAATAATAAATTTGCACCACTTCTCTAATCAACAGATTTGAAATGTCCTTGCTATTAATTTGGTCGACTCTTTCTGTGACAAACAGCCGAAAAAGGGGAGGCGACTCCAAATATATCTATTAATTGTGCTTCGCACATTGAAGGCCTTCAAAATCCATTTCATGTTGATTAAATGCATATAAACATTTACTTATGTGTAGCAATTACTTCTATACACAAAGCATAATATTTATATATGTGGAAAAACATAATTAGAAATAAACAAGTTAAAATTTAAGTAATTTTACAGTATCACTGAGCAGCGACATACAATTGTATATCTGACAGTATCTAAAAATCATGTTGGTTTACATATATTTTGCAAATCAGAAGATATTTAAATATTTTACACGCTAATAAAAACAATCTTAGGTGCTGCAATTTTAAAACCAAGAACTGTAGGGTATACAATTTAACATATATGTAAAGTGTGACTTTAAACATTGTCGTTTCAAAATAATATATTTTTGGCAGTTTAGAACACTTCCATCAGTTTTATTGGTGGATACACTGTAAGACACAGCACCCTCTAGGGATCCAACAACAGAACGGAAAAATATATCCAAATTATGTTGTTGATTAGTCAGCAGAACTTGTGTTATTAATACAAAACTTATCCGAGTCAGTTTGATTCAGAAAAAAAATGATTACAAATGTAATTATTTTAAATAAATTTTCAGAATCAGTTTGATGCTGACAAAAAGAGTGGACAAATATAATAAAAACATTCAAAATATATTAAACAAATTAAATTAAAAACAACTGCTTGAATGTTATTAATTGTTATTAAAGTGATCATGTTAATAATGGCAATACATTCTAAAATGTGATAAACTAACTACAGGGTGAGCCCCAAATAAAATGCCACCCATGAAAATGGCAATAAAAAGTTCACCATCCCATACGTAACACCACCATATTTAGTGCACATTAAGTTAACAATGTACGACTTGTCCACCGAGTTTCAGACCCATGGGTTGAACGGTCTTTACTTTACACCCTTTCAAAAATGTGCTCCAGATGTGCCCCACTGCGTTGCAAGCACAACTGAAAACGACGTGCTAAATAGTCAATAACACGAACATGTGAATTTCTGAACCCATCTATGAAGTAGTCTTTTTTTTCCGGATAACAACAACATTGAAATTTTCCGCAAAGGCGGGATTGCACTGCAATGAAGGATTTGGTCTCAAAATATGTTTCTATGGAAAACGTATTTTCTTGAACTGTCCAAGGCATATTGAAAAGGGCACTATTCTAATCTGTTATGCATTGAATCTTCTTCACAAACATGAAAAATCAAAGTGATAGCATCAATATTAACAGGTTTATTAATTTGTATGCGTGGCATTTTTGTTTTGGACATCCTGTGTTTATACAATTATGACAGAGCTAAATTGATTTAAGACCTTTTTTGAACAATTAGCTACTTGCCATATAAATAATATTTTACATGTTTGTATTTGACATTCTTTCTGATTTATTAATTGTGGGTGACAAGATATATTTTGACACTGTATTCATGCTTATTTAATTTAATCACATATGTTGTTAATTAATTAATTGTTTATTTGACATTTTAATCCTAATTACTTATTTTGAGCGAATCATGACATGCCCAGGGTAGGGAGTTGGGAGACGAGTTTCATTATTTGTTCGAATGCTCTGAATTTATACAGGACAGAGCCAGGTTGATTCCACAAATTACAGATGTAGTCCAAATACTGTAAACTATTGTGCCTTGATGTGATCAAATTATGTGGTTGAATTAATTAAATTATGTAAATTCATTATAATAGTTAAGATTAAAGTATGTCCTTAGGTAGACATTGATTTGATATTGAGTTGTTTACTTCCTTTCGGAAACTGATGTAAATATGTTTGTATTTTTGATAATTATCTCTTTACCATGTAGCTTGGTTATGAGAAGTAAAGATATATCAGCCACGAGTTGATATCATTCCATACTAAATATTCTGTAACACTTTAGGTTTGTCAGTTGGAGTCAGGCTGTTATACTGACATATCCACTGTTGTAAATGTATATTTTGTTGCTGATAATAAATTGCTAAACTGTTATGGGTTTGGCCATCATTCTACCTATTGAGCTAACAACACTGAGTGTATTGGTACTGTATAGTAAGACTAGACTACACTACATCTACAATTAAATGTAAGGCGTTGTAATGAGTCAGGTGTTGTACTGATACAACATCATTGTTCCTTATGCAACCTGTGAACCGGTTGCACAATTATCATTAAATTAACTTGTTAATTTTCCGACTTTCGAAAAACGAGTTCTGCTGTGGCTTTAAATTAAAATAGGTGTGATATGTATGTGTATCGTATGAATATCTAGGTCAAGTTAGATAATGGCGATTTTTCTACCATTCTTACCAGAGTTATGCCCTTTTTTTACTTCGAATTTGGATTTTTTTTTTGGTTTCCAGATGAAAACATGGGCACGAAAAGTCAGATTGAAGCCAGATGTGGTATGTAAGTGTATATTTCAATATTGGAATTACCACAGTAACCTGGGCATTGGGGGACAAGTGGACAACGGACGTTTATCGTTTTCTGTTTTCTGTTTTTTGTTTTGTTTTTTATTTAATTTTTTGTTTTTGCTTTTTGTTTTTGTTTTGCTATGTATATTCATAACTGATTATTATTGTATTATTAATGAAATATTGTCATTAAATGGTATTAGGGATCATTCACAAACATATCGTGTTATTATTGTACTTTTAATATAAATATGTATGCTTCAAATCTGTCATTCCCTTTGCTTGATATTTAATAAAGTATATGAACGTTTCGTATTCATATTATTCGAGGACCTGCTTGTCATTCCAAATATATCAGACATATGATAACAAAAAGAACTACATGGTAAGTAGCTGCGGAACCGTAGCTCTGTATGGTCATTTTGTTTGTTTGTTTGTTTGTTTGTTTTTTTTGGCGGACCTATTGTTCCGCAGCTACATGATGTGCTGCAAGCATAATATTATGGACTCTTACGCATATAGGATATGATCACCGCTCCCCATATCAACCACATACTTCAAAGAGTATAAACCACGACTAGTTGTATTCACTGTAGTAAATTAAAAGGCTTATTACTTGTCAAATGATATAGAATAGGTATGCCTCAAATAGGACGGTATTTGTTTCATATTACACAGCTTTCCATGATAAAAATATCATATTGCATATCTGCGATCTATTTTTATGAATATGTAAAATCCCATGTCATTTATGTTCCGTTCCGAATTTAATATATTAAAAACATTCTGAAATAGTTACTGAGAAGTTATACAATGAGCTTTTATAACAAGAAGAGTTTGAAGATACCAAAGGTGTAATCAGAATTCGTAAATCGAAGAAGAACAGAGAACACAATGGCCAAGAGAAAAAGGACAAACAATGATCTACACAACATACTCATAAAACTAAAGATCGAATAACACGAAGCACACTAAAAACCGGCGGTGAATTCAGATGCCCGGGAAGGTAAGCAGTTCCTGCTCCACTAGTGGCACCTGTCGTGTTATTACAATATATCTTGCAAGTGTAATTGTGGTAGATATCAATGAGATCAGAACAGAGACCAACATTTGTAACGTGAAATGTGGTCAAATAATTACAGCACTTCATCGAGTGCGAAATGATGTTTTATGGAACACTTTCCAACAATATTGACCTCTGTCAGGAACATCCAATAATTATTTCTATATAGTTTGTGTTCAGTTAAATGTATGCTATTTTTTGTTATCTTCCAATAGGGTCCTATGTTAAAACTATGTTATATCACGGGTTTCCAAGTTCGGATTAGAATGTTTAACTGTTCAACTAGGAAAACCACGGTATCAATGATTTGTGGCATGAAACCATGCAATATCACATCTAGGTAATTGATTATTGCACGGGTTATGGTTAGGGCATATCTCAGTAACGTCAAAGTGAGAAAAGGCCTTAGATTTGAGAATTTGACGCCGATTTGAGCTTAAAAAAAAAGAACATAGATATTAAGTACAGATGTCTGTGACGTAGAAATCGGACATGGATTTGAGGATTGGACGTCATTATCTCAAACCATTCTTTTTATGAAACACAGCTTAACTAATTATTTTAATCTGTCTTAGCTTTAATAGCCATGTGGAGGGCAGGGCAAGTCAAATGCTTTAACGGTTATGGTGTTTAGCGTCACTTTGAGCAATATTTCAGTAATATCGTGGCGGTCAGTTTTATTGGTGGGGGAAACCGGAGTACCCGGAGAAAACCACCGACCTGACAAACTTTTATCACATAATGTTGTATCGAGTACACCTTGCCTGAGAAGGATTCGAACTCACAACTTTAGTGTTGACAGGAACCGATTGCACAGGTATCATACGATCACGAGCACAACCGCCCCAAGGTTTCTCACAGCAATAAGGTCAACATTACATATTATAAAAAAAAAACCCAGCGAAACCTGTCAAAACTGAAACCTCCTTCGGACCAGATTTTGTGCTCAGAACCGACAGGTGTTCAGTGTATATTGGTTAAATTAACCACCCTTTGTGCTCAGAATAGATAGGTGTTCAGTCTCTATAGGTTAAATAAACCAGCTTTTGTGTTCAGAATAGACAGGTTTTTAGTCAGTAACTCTGAAGCACTGTTTCTACAGCTGCCAGAATATATGTTAATAGTTTGTAAAGATGTTTTGTGGAGAAGTTGGCAGACTCAGCAATGTAATGTTGTTTGTATGGACATTTATATAATTTAGGTATCCAGAAGAGTGACGGAAGATTCAGTTCTTCATCTTTGTTGAAATGCCAAAGGAACACACAACATATCTATGCTTGTCCAGTATTTTTTCTTTCGTAAGCGAGGGGCCGTCGTGGCCGTGATCGTATGGTAGTTGAATTTACAACTATCTATGCACTCAGTGCCTATGACCACTGATGTTGTGAGTTCGAATCCCTATCGGGGCGAGATGTACAACATTATGTGATAAAGTTTGTCAGTGACTTGCGACAGGTCGGTGGTATTCTCCGGGTCCTCCGCTTTCCTTCACCAATAAAACTGACCGCCACGATATAACTGAAATATTGTTCAAAGTGGCGTTAAGCACAATCAAACAAACAAACAAACAACACTCTATGTGAATTGTCAACACCCAAATCCTTTATCACACTGTCTTTGTAAAGTTTTACACAAAATGACGAGATATTGGTAGGGGATTTGTCTGCTGCAGCGACAGCAATATACTCGTCATGGAGGTAAGACACGCGTTGAGCAACATTTGGGTCTTTTAGGATCGATGTTGTGCGAGTGCTCAGTGACCCATTGAGTAATATCATTCTAATTTGCATCAACGATCCCACAGCCTTAACCAATTCGGAAGGAGTATATATGTCTTTTCTCTCACGCTTTGCTCATTGTTTGGCACAAAGCACGACAGAATTCATAAGAATTTTAAAGTTATATTTTCAATTGATGGATTTAGATTCAAGAACATTTTCCCCTTTGGCTAACACATCTTGTAGAAAACACAGAAGCTAGTGTGGCATGCCTTTGCCCCCTTTCTGTTTACATATAATTTCTTTATTATTTCATCTCTTTTTTCCTTTATTTATCGTGTTCGCGTCTATATGTCCATACAGTCCTATGATAACATCAGCTTGCCTATGCCGCCATACCGGCCCTATATATACTAAACCTTAAAAGTATACAAACTGCTGTCACCATAAGATTATAAAGACACGATAAATAAAAGAAAAGAGATGAAATAATAAAGAAATTAAATTGAAAATAAATGTATATGTAAACAGAAAGTTAAAAAAATGGGTAATTCATCTCGTTCGGATGAAAGACTACAAATCATACAAGATATTCCCATTCAAAACTTTCTTTACATTGCAGTAATCCCCTCTTTAACCCCTCCCTAGTGGCAGATATATCTACATATGTTACAACGACTGCCAACCCGACACTATACAATGAACAAAAGAAAGGGACAAAAAACAAACATGATCTACAAAATACAACACAAAAACTAGATTGAGAAACACAAACCCACTAAAAATCGAAGATGAACCCATGTGTTCTGGAAGAGTGGGTACTTCCCGCTCCACTGGTGACACCCATCGTGTTACTCTTGCTAAAATTCCAGTGTTAAGTTATGAAAGAGAAAGAGACTACGATATATGGAACATCTACGTGGTCATCTGTGACAGAGATACTCCTAACGGTTAACCACGTGATAATTATAGCGACGCATAGTATCTTCTGTACAAATATCATACAACTGCATACACACAAACAAAAAAACGAAAGAAATGATATGGTGAAAACCTTTAAACCAACACATCTCATTACAACAATTATATAAAAAAGAACTTATAAATTGACGACAAATGAATCGAACAGCGTTCCATGAGCTACGTATGTATGGCTCGACTTTTCATATTATAACTTTTGAGAAACTTCTATTGAAGAAGTTAAAGTGAAAGTTGCAAATATTTGACTAAATTCCGTTGCTTAACATTTGTACTTTTTTAATTGAGTAACTAAACTATGTATTTATACTTGTCTAAATTCAAAACAAAACAAAAAGACACGGATATGGTAAAACACTTAATTTAAAGTTCAAACCAACACATCTAATTATCAAAATTGTGTGTAAAATAAAAGAACTAAATGAATAGTAAAATTTCGAACAGGGAAATATAAAAAATAGAAAATTTTGAAGCGGAACAATGAAAATGTTCGAACGGAAAATTGAAGTTTGAATCTAAATAGGACAATGAAATTGTCGGATACGAAAATGAAACTTTTAATACGAAAATAGCAAATTGTAAATCGGAATAACAAAATAGAAATTTTAATAGAAAAGTGAAAATTTGAATACGAAAATGAATATCGATAAGGAAATTATTGAGTTGAAAACACAAAATGTCAATTATTCTGTCAATTATGTGAAATAAGGCCAACGAATCACTCCGCGTGTACATAAAATATAAATGTCAAGCATAAAATAAAAGTAAATCAATATTAAAAACCGGAAAAAAACAAAAATAAAAACAAGTGCCGAGTTTCCGAGTTGATGTGTTCATTTCAAAGACTTTAACATATATGTTTCGAAATGATACAGTTCTGTATTACCGACCGTATGTATCGTTATCAACAAGCATACAGTGTTATTTTAACGTTGATAAAACGCCGTGAAGTTGTACCAACATTGTTCGAACGCTAAAATGATGTTACGTATCTGCTGGGATTGTCTTAGGGAAATCGTGATGAACTTCGAAAATCAGATATGAATATTTATCCATATACCAGTCTGGATTTCGAACTGGTTTCCGAGTTGATGTGTTCATTCCAACGAAATTAACATATCTGCCGGCTAGAAGAACACCAGTATTGAAATCTTCAAAATCAGTCTTGATTATACTGGAGGTGATGCCTGTTTTCTCTAGTGTTTTTGTTAACTTCAATGTTGAATTATACATCAAATTATAACTGTATGCTATGGGATTTATTTGAAAAACTTTCTCGGAAATTTTATATTGGAATTGTTAAAAGAATGAAAATCCATGAATTTGGCGGTCCTTTTTCCCTGGAACTCGGCACCATCCATAAAAAATGATAGATTTCAACCGTTGTCAAGTACATTTCTGATCAGTAACATGACACTATACATGCTAAATTACAAATACTTAGTAAATAATTAAGAAAAGTCTTAAGATACCAAATAGGTATAATCAGAAGTCGTAAATCACAGAATAGACAATACAATGGCCACCGGAAAATGGACAAAATGACAATCTATAATATGTTCTACAAAACACTATATTGAAAACTAAAGATTGAGCAACACGAAACCTACTCAAAACTGGGTATAAACTATAATCACCCACTCACTCTCTGTTTGGTTAAATGTTAGTCGAGTTGTTATTATCTGTTGTGTTTACGACAGACATATATTCTGTTTTTTTTTATGAAAACATGAGTGTTTTAAACGGTATATGTCGTGGTCCGTTTTGTGATCAGTGATTTGAGGTCAGAGGTAGTTGTTCGTTTTGTGTTCAATGATTTGAGGTCAGAGGTAGTTGTTCGTTTTGTGTTCAATGATTTGAGGTCAGTGGTAGTTGTTCGTTTTGTACTCAATGATTTGAGGTCAGAGGTAGCTCTTCGCTTTAGTATCTTCGGTCGTTTTTTAGATAATTTTAAATAGTTCCAAATAAAACAAATTACCTGCTCTGTCGTCAAAAACATATGGAAGTCCATACACCATAATTTCTGTACAATCGTTGCTATCTGTAGTGACGACCTCAGCCATATTTTATATACTAAGTAATCTACTGTTCACTGAAAGTACACAATTATGTGCATCATTGTACTGATGTGGTCGTTACCATGGGTACTGTTCAATGAACCGAATATAACATCATGTGTATCATTGTACTAATTGTGATCATTAGTGTTGATTGAACCGGAAATAACATCATGTGTATCGTTCAATATGATCATTAGTGTTCAATGAACCGAACATAATATCATGTTTGTCGTTAGATATGACCGTTAGTGTTCAATGAACCAAAAATAACATCATGTTTGTTGTTAAATATGATCGTTAGTGTTCAATGAACCGAAAATAATATCATGTGTATAATTGTAGAACAGTAACTTTGTATTTATGACTTGAGTCACGCCTTTTAGATTGGTTTATCTGTAGAACAGTAACTTGATTCACACTGACAGTCATTAGTGTGTTTAATACAAAGATAAACTCTATGACGATATTTATCAGATTAATCTAAAGTATAAAAAAACTGAAAAAAAATAAGTTGAAGGAGACGATACAATTTTTACGTACACCTCCTAGCGTGCCAAAAAGTGTATATATTCGTGTTCTGTACCGTGTACCAATTATATTATTGAGAATATTCGCAGAGTTTTAACCACAATATTACCTGTTGAATTTGAGTTCTAAATATTTCCCTTGTAGTGTATTTGATAACCACATGAATATCAGTGTACCTGTGTATGTAAAATATTGCTACCAACAAGACGATACAAATATTTATCTGATGTTCTTGTGGCAAGTATAATTTTGATTGGCTAAAAATTTACTTCTAACACTTCATGGAAGCCGTGCTGTGTATTTCATACGGCACACAAAATCAATAATCGCTCTCACCTATTGCCTGTGCTGTGTATTTCATACGGCACATACAATCAATAATCTCTCTCTGTGACCTTTTTCCAAAGATACACGTATTTATGTTTTCCTATAATAAGGACATACTTATTAATGTTAGAAAAATTCAGATAAAAATGTTATCAGTCTCGAGATGTTATATATCCCGTTTTAAAGGGCAGTGGTTTTGCTAAACGGTGAGGCAAAACCACTGCCCTATGTTACATCTCGAGACTGATAACGTATATATGAGTGATCATTCGTGCCATAAGCGTCCTATGCACGTCTATCAAACGTATTCGAGAAGAAGATATTATTTGTTTAATTTTCAAATACATCTAATTAAAAAAACATGATATAATACAGACAATTAATCACAATAGGTAGTCAAAAATTCAGTCAACATAAATACAATAAAGAAATGGTTACTTTAGTTATAATAAGCTCTTTGTTTTAATAAGAGGCAAATAATAACATAATAGCAAAAAATATAAGCAAGTTTTAATGAAATTACCATGACCAATTGATCAAAATCTGTTTGAAACTTGTCTATAAAATTGACTTTCTTCAAATGATCAAAGACAGCCGAAGTTTTACTTTAATTCATCGCGGTTTACGCAATGGAAGATACACTCTTACTGTAGATTCTTAAACATAATTAACGATACACGTAAGGCATCCGTGGTGTTACACTTGTTACAAACTCGGAACAAAGTCATGATTGAGAAAATGACAGGATTGTGATAACGACAAACGGAATATATCACGTGGTCATCTGTGACACATATATTCCGTAATGGTTAGCCACGTCATGGTGGCGACCGTAACACATTCGAGGAAATGGTTTCAATTTAAACAATAGGAGCCCTTGGATCAGTATCCTTCTTGTAACCAGCAACCATCTATCAAGAAATTCATGATAGGAACCACAACCCAGTGTCATCTCAGCGCATGGGCATGTGGACGTTGCCCGGGGCCCCACGAGCATAGGGGCACCATGTTAATTTAAGTATGTTGTGTACGACATGCTTAATAATACTTAAACAAGGATTTATCGAAAGTACAATTGCAATAAATATATGTTTAATTTTATCGACCTTTTAGAATTTTAATCATGTGAGTGGTTGTGTAGGTAGGGCCCCAGTGCGCTGCTTTGCCCTATGCCCTATAATGCTGTTAATACGGCTCTGCCACAACCCATAGTGTATCATATCAACTGAGATAAATACTCCACATTGTAACATACAAATGAAAGGTTCACAATGAGAAAACTGAAATCATATCTTTTGTCGCAAAGCTTCGCTCATAACCGAACTTCATTGTCAATTTCTAAGTGTATGTCAAGGTATGATGCAGACCTAGTTGTATCTGTATTATCGCTTATTTCAATCACAATGGAATAGAAGCTATCAACATAATTACAAAATTTATGAATTATTTAGTGAAATGACACCGTCTGTGTAGCGTAACATGATATTAAAGGATCGGACTAGCATGTTTTCGTTTTTCTTGAGAACTGTGCTTCTCTTCTCGCCGACGTGTTACTTTATTCGTATGAGTAGCCTGTGTAAAGTCTGCCTCATATGAATAAAGTAGCAGGTCTGCGAGAAGAACAGCACAGTTCTCAATCAGAGGAATACCAACTGACTACTGAGAAACTCTCCCACTAAACATATATCAAATATTTTGTCAATTAAAATCTTGAGCGTTTTGATGATGTCAGTTTTGAACGGTGAACGTCTTGTCGGAATCAGAGTGTTGTCAATGGGATTTGTACATTCCTAAAATTTTTAACAAGGTATTTGTATCAAAATCAAACTAATTCTTTAAATATGTATATTAGTTTTGAGTGGGGAATATTTGTGTAGGGGGTAGAGAAGTCAAATGTTTTAATGATATTGAAAGAGGAGAGGAATCTTGATTGCATGTATTTTAACATACATTTTTTCAGAATCAACATCTGATTCACACTACCTCTTGAGATGCCAGTTTCACGGTAACTCCGAAGCCCGTTTTTGTCCAATGATAGAATAGCTGCTCATAATTTGGAAATAGGTGTTCTCTCGCTTAAGCTATTTCATGGAGTATATATCTCTCAGCTGATACGATAGGTATTCTCTCGTTTAAGTTTTTTCATAGAGTGTATATCTCTCAGTTGATACGATATTCCAGAATTTGTGGTTCCTATTTGATTTCTTTGATATAGGTTTGCTGCGAAGAAGGAAGTTACTGAACCAAGGGTTCCTGTTGGTTAAGTTGAAGTCATCACTTCGAAAAATTTACGGTCGCCATCATGACTTGGTTGACCGTATTGGAATATATATGTCACAAATGACCACGGATATGTGCCACTTGTCGTAAACGCTTCCCGGTCCATTCCTCATTAATGGCTTATACTAGATTAACATGACGGAAGCCACTAGTGGAGCAGGAACTGCTTACCTTTCCAGAGCACCTAGATTCATACCCGGTTTTTAGTGGGATCGTTTTACTCCATCTTTAGTTTTATGTGTATGTATTTTAGATCGTCGTTTGTCCTTTTGTCCTTTTCTTTTGGCCATTGTGTTGTCTGTCCTTCGATTTACGGATTCTGATTACCCCTTTGGTATCTTCAAACTCTCGTCATGTGCAATCACAAGCAGCAGTTGCGTCGGGATTTATATAACAATGGTAGGTAACCAAGATGACTAACCAGAAATAAATGCAAGTACAATTTCTTCGAGGCTAGTTTATGATACGCATGCATACACGTTTTGGAGAGCTATCATATTACATCGTTTGGAATTAAATGAAAAATGCCTTAAAGGACATTTGCATAAAACATAGCATAGGTTGGTTTATGGTGTTTAACGCCACTTTCAACAATATTTCAGCTATATCGTGGCGGTCAGTTTTATTGGTGGAGGAAACGCAGTGCCCGTATAAAACCACCGACCTGTCGCAAGCCACTGACAAACTTTATCACATAATGTTGTATCGAGTACACCTCGCCATGAACGGGGTTCGAACTCATAAATTTAGTGGTGATAGGCACTGATTGCAAAGGTAGTTAAACAAAATATATCAAATCACAGTCTATAAAGGGCAGTTTCACTTTGGTCATTTAATACATAATACATGTAAGACTCAGATATACGTCCAGCCTCTAATAGACGTCCAATCCTCAAATCCATGTCCGATTTCTACCTCACAGACATCTGTACCTCAGATCTATGACCTTTTTTTCAAATTATCAAATCTATGTCCCTTTTCAAATTCTCAAATTGGCGTCCAATTCTCAAATATATGACCGTTTGTCACTTTCTCAAATCGACGTCCAATGACGTCACCTAATCATAACCCTAACCAATAAATCGGTCATGGATCTGAAATTTAGGAAATAACGCCCATTTAGAATAACCTTAAATCACACCGTTTTTTGAGATAATGACGTTAGTGGGCGCCGATTTGAGGAGTGAGCGATGATTTGAGTCCGGACGCTGATCTGGGTCTATCTTATATACCAGGAAGACACAACTTTCTTTATTATATAACTCCTAGGTCTTATTTAAAAAAAACGTTTTCGCAACAGGTGGAAATAACATTGTCGAAGTGTTTGAGAGTTTGACAACAAGTTTTTGAACGATGGACACACTGTTGTTGAGTGGACATTTATGGGCATTTGACGCACTATCACATTTAATGTTATCCTTACAATAATTAATATAAGTAAAAGCTTACCTTCAAGCGGCACAAAATGGCTTCCAATTATGACGTACATTCACCCTCCTGATATAGATAATGTCCTTTCACTAAATAATTCTACGATTTTTTTATGAATATATATGTCATTGAACATGACATAAAGGATACCACAGATACAGCTAGGTCTGCCTTATACCTTGACATACCTATAGAAATTGAAAGTGAGGGTCTTGTAAATAGTACAACTCTACGACATAAGATGTGATTTTAATTTTCCTATGTTCTATATCCCATGTCGTTTATGAAAATTTCGTTAGAGGGGCTGTCGTGGTCATGATCGTATGGTAGTTGGATTTACAATTACCTTTGCAATCAGTGCCTATCACCAGTACTAGTGCTAGTGTCGTCTTAACGCATGGGCACGATAAAGCTTTTAGGAATTTTGGATTTATCTAATTCTGGAAAACAAATGTCTTGAACTTGCACTACCTTGGTACAGTCTTGTTTGGATCTTATTAATATTTCGCCTAAACGCAGAAATGCTGAAAAGCCAATAGAAATACCGCTTTTAAAATTAGCTGTATTGATACATCAACAACACATGTTTCAAAGCCAGCCAACATTTGTTTAAGTATTGGTTTTGTAATTGGTAAGCGATAATCACTAACAGAACCATGAACATGATCACATCCTTTCAGCATTTTCCTAACAATGAATGAATTTGATTGGTCGTCTATATCCAAGACCTTGTGAATGTAACTCAAAGCAGAGACATGTGAAGTAATAGTGGAAGGACTGTATGACTTAGTCAATAAGTGTCCAATAAAATTACATATTAATACTGATGATAAAGGCAAAGATAAGACCAACTGTCTATTGTCACAAAATTCCATCAACAGTTTCCAACTATGCGTGTAAGCTGTTCTGGTTGATTTTGACAAAGCAGACTGTAATAAACTCTGTGACTGCACATCTAGATGTAGAACAGGTGGCTTGGTATTAACATTGGCGTTGGTGACAACCAAGGGGCATGTACTCTGGCTTGCTGAAAGTGGAAACGAGACAAGGCGTCAGCTACTGTATTGGTTTTCCCAGCTATATGTTTTGCTCGGAACCAAACGTTGCACTTCATGGCAGCAGGCACTAATCTCCGAACTAATCTCATTACCACAGAATTTCTGCATGTTTGTTTATTAATTATTTCAACAACTGCCTGATTGTCTGATAGGAAAAGAACTTTAGAATTAGCCATTTTATAACCCCAAAGTGCTATGGCTAACAAAATAAGGAAAAATTCTTTGACTGTAATATCATACGAAGCTAAGGGAGATGACCAGCTCTCAGCCAACCACATATGGCCAAACACTGCAGCAAAAACCAAAAATGCCTGCAGCATCAGTAAACAACTTGAAATGATCAAAAGAAAGCCGCTGGTCAGACATAAACAAAGATTTTCCATTGAAACTGTCAATAAAAATTGTCCATGCTGCTATACCAGCTCTAGCCTCACATGTCAACCTAATTTTATAGAGTGGTGTGGACACCCTTACCGTTAAGTCAATTAACCTTCTTAAAAAAGCTCTACTTGGACAAACAACAATACATGCATGGCTTAGTAGACCGATCAAGCTTTGTAATTCTCTTAACTGAATTTTCTTACGTTTGTGATAAGTTGCTAACGCTGCTCTAATTTTTTTTCTATTTTGTCATAAGGCAACCTGAGCTCCATTTTATCTGAATCAACTATAATTCCATACACAGACAGGACAGAAGTAGGATTTACAGTTTTTTCCTCCTTGATTGGCACTCCCACCCTTTCACACAAAGACTAAAATTGATGAAGATCCTGTAAACATTTATTAGAGTTGGGTGGACCAACAAATATGAAATCATCGATGAAATGTGACATCCCTGCAGCATGATATTTCGTTTCCATAACCCATTGTAGAGCACATGAGAATGATTCAAATATCTGACAGCTACTGCTTGCCCCCATTGGCAGACATTTGTCATAATAAAACAAATTATTCCATATGAACCCAAGTAAGTGGTAGTCAGATAGATGTACTGGAATAATACGGAAGGCATCCTCAATGTCACATTTTGCTAGTTGACTAAAGCGCCCATAATGGTTTACTAGGTTAACAACTATATCAACACTGTCATATTGCACTGTAGAGTTTCCTTTTGGAATGAAAGAGTTGATTGAACCATTTCTGGGAAAAGAAAGATCATGTATAGGGCGAAATTTTCCTGGGACACTTTTGGGTACCAGACCTAAAGGGGAGCAAACTAAATTCGGCAATGGTGGTTGTGAATAAGGGCCTGTAATTCTATGCCGTAAAGATTCCTTAGCTAATTTTTCATAGACAATATCTGGATTTTGTAAAGCTGAGTTATGATTTTTTGCCTGTCTTGACTGTTGGTCACCAACAATTTCCAGTTTAAAACCAAATTTAAATCCTTGAAGCAGTCTATCTTTTTTGGATACATCATAACATCGCAACTCAATACATAAAACATCAGGATTTACTGGGCTTGTGAGGGGTCTGAGAGGGGCGACCTTTGTCTTTGTGGTCTGGCAAACCTGCTTTGGTACATTTGGTAACTGAGTAGGGTCCTCTGCAAATCCTACATACATGGGCATAATTGCAGTTTTTTCTGACACAGCTTCCATATTTGTTGTAGACATGGCATTTGCCATTTCTGGAGCTACCAAGAAAGGGCTGGTTTTTATTGTTCACTGTAGTGTTGCCAGTGTTGCCAGATTTGTTAGCAAACTTGGAAGACTTCATATACATAGCCTTCTTGTATATGTCGTCAATTACAATTTGCCATGGCTGTTTGTGTTCTTTACTAAGTACACGGAAAGACTCATTATAGAAGTGAAAAGCTTCATTACCCCTTAATTCGTAAATTTCTCTAATAATACTCATATACTTGAGTAAATTTGAAGCTTCTGTAGGATATTTTCTTAAGAAAATTGCAATAAAAATATGAAATGCCTCATTCCAATCTAAGAATTACAGTGCTTGTTTTGGTTTGAAAGTATTTAAACGATTTTGCACTGAAACCTGACCTGGTGTGACTGTAACTGCCAAAGTTTCATTTTCAATATGTTTAGGCAAGAGTGAACCTAAATCAATAAAATCATCACACCATAGTTTATCACGTCATTTTTGAGACACATGAACATCTATTGGCATACCTGTAGTAAAATATGTTACAGGCTGGTGAACAGAAGTATTTCCATTATCAACTCTAGCTGAGGGCGCAGAACCTAGAATGTTATTAATCAGTGAACATATATTATCTGTTACGTTGACATTAGCTGTAGAAGTTGACTGTTGTTGAATACTAGTAGATGTGACACTGTCTAGGTTGGTATGAGGAGTATCTGGAATATTAGTAGCAGGCTGTCCAGAGTTTGATAGCTGTTGTTGGTTCAAAATTTCTTTTGCCAAACGTGTAAAGTCAATAGATACAGCTTGATTATTGATTTGAGTTAATGGTTGTTCATTGGAAGAATGTACATTAAGGTCTTCGGACGAGTTCTGGGTTGTAGTAGCTGATGTTGTTGATGCTGGGGTCTTAGAGTATTTTGATGGTGTAGTTCTAACATGACGGTCAGCTGGACGTTTTTTCGGACCCATTGTGCAGCAGTTTTCCTTTAATTATTGAAGCTGAAAAAGAATAAATCATGGCAAGCACACAAATGCATTTGTTTATACATGTAAGTAGTGGTTAACTGGTTTTCCAATATTCACATTAATAATACATGTACATGTATGTACTTCCAGTTTATAAATTGAAATACACCTGTACGAACCATAAAACAAGTTAAATAAAATAAAAAAAGTGACATATATGTAAATTTACATGTATATAGATGTAGCGAACATATACAGTACCGGTAATAAAACGTACAGTGTACCAAATTTAATCGTACTGTATTTTAGGTATATGCTCCGATAACCTGGAATCTAAAAAGAAGTCACCACCAAGACTTGTTGTATTAAAGAATTCAGACAAAACCATCAGTTCAATATACATTGTGAGAGATGGCCTGAAAATATACATAAGAGTCAGGAAAAGACACAATTAAGAAATGCACCTCTTAGTTTGAGTAGATTTGAGTCAATATGTTGGTGACGCAGGTCCAGACCTGACATTAACTTTGTTATATATTCTAAGTTTAGAGTTGGAAGCGGTTCCTAGCTCATTAATCAAGTACATTCGGGTTGTGAGACATAGCAAAACAAGTGCAAGCTCATTTATTATATAGCTGTGGTCCATCAAACTGTTAATAATTAAAAAAAAAACATTTGTGTTGCATATTTAAAGTATGTTAATATAGCTACTTTTTTCGCAATTTGTTTCAGAAAGGATTGTGTTCAATAAAATTACTATATATATGTAAAGTAGTTGCAGGTATCTAATAGTACCCATTATTGTAGTAAGCATTTTTATGAATTAGATGTGATGTGACTTGTGTTGACTTTCAGTTTTAGTTATGGCATGTGTTTGGCAAAAATTTGAAAACAAAGACAATTTATATTTGCCAATACATCCCTTGTGCTGTGAAATTTATGCCCTATGTATGCCAACTGTTGATCTCATTTTCAAATATTAATGATTATTTTTTAGCTCTGCATCTAATTTTTATAGGTTCAATTTCTAAGATATTGTCTTATCTAGACCCAGCATAATTGGTCTGCAGATGCATCATGAAGGGCATATGTTTGGAAATACAGTCGAACCTCGATGTGTCGAACTCGGTTGACTCGAAATCTCGGATGTGTCGAGGTAATTTTCCAGTCCCGGCAAATTTCCCGTTAGTCCTATGCATTTTTACCTCTGATGACTCGAACTCGGATGATTCGAAATCTCGGATAACTCGAGTATGTTTAAAGGTCCCCAGAAAAGGAAAACAAAGTAATTTTACTTCGATGTGTCGAAGTTCGAAGTGATTTTTTCCAGAGAATTCGAACTTACAATATTGTTCTTAATGTGTCAAAATAAAAAAAACGGAAGTTAAAACCATATATGAAAATAATGTTTTGACACATCCCTTTTTAATACACAATTAATATTTGTTTGTACAACGGTGGCCTATTCACCTTTAAAACATGTCAGATTATTGATCACTTTGTGTACACGCGTGCCAAGCGGACTGTGTCGGTAATCTATTTTATCAGGGATTATTTTTGAAACGAATTTGATGACCAAAGCCAAGGTAATTGTCATTCTCTATCCAGAGTTGTCGTTCCTACTACGCTACACAACATCTCTGTCAACGCTCATTTTACAAGATTCTTGTAAAAGTCAGAAACAGGAAAACAAATCTACTTAAAATTGTTTTAATTATTGTAAATATCAATAAAGATGAAAGTAAATCACTCATTTCATATGAATTCTCTCTTAAAAATGACTTCACCCCCACTTCTTGGAGAACTATTTTGCGGGGGTAAAAATTAAAAAGTTAAAAACGATCACAAATCATTTTTAAGAGAGAATTTATTTGAAATGAGTGATTTATTTTCATCTTTATTGATATTTACAATAAATAAAAGATTTCTAAGTACATTTGATTACTGTTTCTAAATTTTACAAAAATCTTGTAAAATGGGCGTTGACAGAGATGTTGTGTAGCGTAGCAGGAACGACAACTCTGGATAGAGAATGGCTAATTGTAATCCGTAGGAATATAAATTCCTTTAAAGTGATAATCAAAGATTGAATGAATTATCGATTCCTTTTAAGTCTTGTTGAAATTGATTAAAATTAATTACCGGCCCTTTTAAGTTTCATTAAAAATATAAGTTTACACGCCAGACGCATTTATTCAATGATAAGAGTTCACTTAAAAAATAAAATGATTGTTAATTTTTGTGATGAATTCTAATCAAATGTTATATAAAAAGCATCGTGTAGTCTACGGTCATCATTCTTACAGTTCGCGATGTTACCTGAACAATCTAGTTTTTGTGTCGTTTCGTTAGTTACATTCTATAATTTATTTTGACACATTTTTATCAAATATTTCTTTGTTTCTGATGTAGATTATTCATGTATTATGTATACAATGTTGTAATACCGGTAATACAATATAAATTGGCTGATTTTATAATTTTATTATCAACTGTCAACAGTAACGTCTTTGCCAAGGAAATACCACAAATCACATACATACACAAAACAAACAACCGTCCTGTCAAACAATGTGCTACAAAAATTAATGTCATGACGTCACACTCGACCTCGGATGACTCCAACCTCGGATAACTCGAACAATGTCTGGCAGTCCCTTCAACTTCGACTGTATATGACTGAAATAATTCTGTGAAACGGTCAGTTTATCGATTTCTGTGAGAGTACGATGTATGCATTGCATTGCTAGATATGATCTGACCTTAACCTCATTTAAAGATCAACTTTTTCACATTGTGTTTTCATGACTACTGTAGATGATAGATTATTTTATTTTGCCTGTTACAATTCAGAATTATTGCATTTTAATATGAATACAAGACCTTTTTTATTTGCAAGTATCTTTGATTATAATTGAATCAATATTTTTTTTTATTATGAATGTGTATATTTATATTATTGTAAATAATTGGTGATTAACTTTTGACTTATTGTGGTAAAAGTTATATTTTCACTTGCTTTAAACTGGTGTAAAGTGTTAAGAAATGGACTGGTATCAACTGTAGCAGTTAGGCAGGTTAAATAATCTGTAAATCTAGATTTGGATTCATTTTTTTAATTCTGTTAAAAAAAAATGAAAACTGAAGAGAAGGATTACCCACATATTTTGAGTTTAGATGTCGAACATTGTCTAAAGAGTCCATGTTCAATATGATCAGATGTAAGAAGGCATGCACATTAACGCTTTTGATGAAGCTGCCACTTACAGTATACTGATCAATACCTTAAAGTTTTCCTAACAGGATGACCATGTGTAAGAAAGCATGCACATTAACGCTGTTGGTGAAGCTGCCACTTACAGTCTACTGATCAATACCTTAAAGATTTCTTAACAGGATGATCATGTGTAAGAAAGCATGCACATTAACGCTCTTGGTGAAGCTGCCACTTACAGTCTACTGATCAATACTATAAAGTTTTCTTATAGGCTTAAATCAACATACAATCTCATTTCGATACTTTTTAAACCTTGTTACACAGGTTTTTTAATGTAAATTCTTAAAATGAATATTTGTTGAGCAGAGGAAATAAGAAATATTCTAAAATTATGTCCCAATTTGTTCTTAATATGAATATTTGGTCAGCAGTGGAAATTATAAAATATAGTAAAATTGTGCCATATATTGTCATTTGATTTGTTTCTCAATTACCCGGAGTAATGTAAATGGTGGGTCAACTTGTTGTTGTCTGTCAATACATTGTATGATTTGAATAAATCGTTAAATGTTGTTGTCTTGTATTTTCAGTTCTTTTCTTATATATATATGTATTTCCTCAAGTGATATGGTTATTAATGTAGACACGAGACAATATTGCTCTCTATTTGAGTGGTCCACTCTTTTTTTGTAAACAAGAAATGATGAACTTCCTATTTATTTGTCATAAATGCTAATTTAATATAATAATGCCCCTTCTACTGGACTATTAGTATCATCTGCCCAGTGGCCAGTGCATCTGTTCTTGTATATTGTTTATTCAGTTTTTAAAAAATTTTCAGTTAGATAAACTGAAACAAAGTCTCTACTCTGTCTCCGTGGGCATAGTTTTAGTCTTCACGCTCCCCAGAGCATTCTTATGAACAAGAACACAGCAAATAAATATGTGTTTTTCTAAGGTTTAGCTGAAGGCAACTTAAAAAAAAATCCATTGTCACAGTGGTGTAAACATGTTTTAATTCAAAACACTTTTGAGTGAAACATGTTTACATTCTAAGCACTTTTTGAGTTAATCATGTTACAATTCTAAACACTTTCTAGTAATACACGTTCAAATTCTAAGCACTTCCTAGTAAAACACATTCAGATTCTAAGCACTTTGTGAGATTAACATGTTTCAAATCTAAACACTTTTCAGATCTTAAACATGTTTAAATAGTAAATTCGTCTTAAAATCCGAACAAAATCAGGTCTTGATGACTTTTTGTAATATACTTTCAATTTGGAAAGGTCACCTTTTTGGTGATCTTTGGTTGATCTTTTGGTTCAATCAGATGACAGTTGGTTTATATTTTGTTGATAAAAGGTGAACTTTGATTGACCTTTTGTTTCAATCAGATGACATTTGATTTATATTTTGGTGAAAAAAGGTGAACTTTGATTGACCTTTTGGTTCAATCAGATGACATTTGGTTTATATTTTGGTGAAAAAAGGTGAACTTTGATTGAACTTTTGGTTCAATCAGATGACATTTAATTTATATTTTGGTGAAAAAAGGTGAACTTTGATTGATCTTTTGGTTCAATCAGATGACATTTGGTTTATATTTTGGTGAAAAAAAGGTGAACTTTGATTGATATTTTGTTACTAAAAGTTAATTGGGAAGTTCATCTTTTGATTATATTTTAACCATATGAAAGTTGGCATTTCATACACCTTTTGATGTTAACAAAAGTGGGCCATTTCGACTACCTTTTAAGAAACAGAAGGTGAACAAAAAGATGATATTTTAGACCTTTTGTTTTTTTTTCAAAATGTATCCAAAATACAACAAAAGGTAATGAAAATATGACATTTTCAATACCTTTTGGTTGCCTCAAAAGGAGACATTTCATGCAGTGATAGCGACTTCCGCCCAACATGAAAACAGAACAGATTGATGTACTTGATAAATCATCCCACCCCCTCTCCCCAATGTATGAAAAATAGAAATAGCCTTATGTACGAAAGCCCAGAAGGATCATTCGAGATTCGAGATTAGAAATTCGATATTCAATATCTGAAATTCGAGATTCGAAATTCAATATCCTGATTAACCATTGGGTGTAAAGATAACAAACTGATGTTCTTTCTGAGCAATTAAATGCCGTTTAACAAATTATTGCACGAGTAATTAAAACAATCAATGAAAATGACAATGTCATCAATATAGCAGTTCACGGTAATGAAGAATATGCTTTTCATATTTGAAAATTATTGCACTCTCTGTGAACTAGGAACGATATTGTTATATAATTATGTATTCCGTCCAAGCCGAAGTAGAAGAGGGGCTAAAGGGGTGCCTCATATTATTTTGCCAAAATTTCTAATTTTTACTTCACAAATTATGTGTCAGTTATCAATACATTTCACCTATGTTACATGATCAGAAGACAATAGTAATTTTAGATTAATTAGTGCCGTAATATATTCGTTTGTTAGAATCTTTTTTATATAGTAGAGTAGAAATCGTTTTAAATTTCAGATTGAAATATGTTTGTTTTTCACAAGTAATTTTTTATCGTTCATTTCGTAAAACATATTAAATTTTGATTTAGAGATAAGATTTTCGTGTGTAAAATTAAGTCACACATTTTATTTACAACTTATCAGGGATAAATAACGGGCTTCCTATTTATATTATACAATCATCGAGGTCGCAAGTTCAAATTGTAGCCTGCATTGCAGAAATGACTTCTATTGCTTCTGTTCTAAATCTAAATTGGGGTTAATGATAGTTGTGAAATTTTATAGTATAATGTGAAAGTGAGAGAGTCTGGTCAGTTTTGTATTGTAATTTAATAGAGAAGTAATTATAAGGTTTTGCAATGGTTAATCGAAAAGTAAGTGGAGCTTTTGGCAATCGTTAATCGAAAAGTAAGTGGAGTTTTTTGGCAATCGTTAATCGAAAAGAAAGTCGAAGTTTGGACATCGTAATATGTTAAACAACGTTTTGAGATTGTGAAAAAATTAACTGTAAATATTGTAAATATTAAATTTGAATATCAAATTACAATCATTTGTTATACATCGTTAAAATAGAACATTTTAACTGCAACTTATCACTTGACTCCGCAACATTACAATCTTGTTGAAAATAACCAACTATAATTTTGTACATATTTGTGTGAACATTTGGAATGCCTAAATTACTGTGCTGTGTTTTTCACCTTTTTTCGGAATTTTCTTGAGGATGGATGTCTTTAAACTCCCTTAGCATATTCACCTTGCTACGCAGCGCTCACATTTTTCAGCATTAAAAAACTATTTCCGCCTCTTCTCAAATAAAATGTGTTCCTACTGCCTGACTGATCAAGCTACGGAGACTCGACGATTCATTTAAACAAATAAACATGGCTACTGAACCAGAGAGGGTTTGGGGGAAATATGGATGCCGATTTCCCACAAACTCAATACAAGACTTTTCGAAAAACATCCTTGGGACTTTGTTTTTTATTATTTAAAAGGGGTAGGTCGACTCCAAATTTATTAAGAGATTCTGTATAAAGGCAAACGAAGATCCAAAATATAAAAGGGGTGGTAAGGATCACCTTATCTCTCCTCTCTTGTTTTGCATTAGACAGGTTCAATGCGTCTTATATTTTGAGGTATAGAAAATCATATTGTGTGGATCAAATACGATGTTACCACATTCAGTTTTAGCAAATTTCTTTTCGTAAGAATACAAGTAGGATAATGTAAAAAAAACACAGAGAAGGTATAACAGAAGGTGCTTTCATTTCTACAATCATGGTTTTATTTTTATTATCTATCATTTGAAATAATTTTCCTGATAAGTGCATTGAGCTTATACCTAAGTCATCAGGCATCAAGTCATTCAAAATATGTTCATAATCATCTGTCACCTCGTGCAATTTAAAAACATAATTTTATTTCATCATTGTTATCGTCATACGATAAAACTAAAGCTAAGTTGATCAACAACACACTATTCCAACATATGCACTGTATATCATAGAATGTTTTCACTGTTTACTTTTGTCTGGTTTAATTATTTTATGTGTCTGTTTCATCAACATATTTTGACATTTATTACTGTAACCTTCAGCTGGACAAGACTAGTGTAGAATTTCATTCAGATTTGGAAAAGAGATTGATTTAAACAGATAACACGCTTTTGAAATAATGCTCTTAGGGACCGGTCATTATTTATCTCCAAGGGGGGGGGGGTCGGCAAAATGTAAATTTGGAATGAGCAAACATAGCTGACCCCCCTTTTTAAGTTGTGTTAAAATGTTATATCCCTTCCTCCCGCCCTCTTTCAACTACTTCAAATCTTTTGGCCCCCCACCCTTTCCTGATTATTGTTGAAAGGCTTCTAATTTCATATGTTGCTATAAATTCCTTTTTACAAGGATAGTAGCTCATAGGAAATGGAACTAAAGGTTCTGCTGTGTTCATGAAGGCAATCACAACCACGTCTAATGAAAAGGATACCCTTAAGTCACTTTGTTGTAATTTTTTGCCTTCACAGTCTTCAACAAACCAGGAGCCCACTATCTCAAGAAGCTGCAATAATAATTTTTGGCATAAATACAATGTACTATAACAATATTTTTTTTTAATATATTGAAATATTATTTTAATCATCAGTTTCACAATTAATCTGAAATCAACAGTATTATGATAACAGAAATATGCAAATTAAAAAATACTTTATAATACAACAAAATATTTAAATTTAAACAATTAAATAGTTACCTTTAAAACCATCTTTTTTTCATGTTTGTGATGTTGAAAGGAAGCCTATCTTGGTGTTTCCTTTGAAAAGAATATACTATCAAAAACATTTTTTGTCAAGAATATCTAAAACATATCAGTGTTCTCCCAAGGATTTTCAAATAGTACCATGGAAATTAAGGTAGCACTGGTTTTCTGAAAACATTTCCCTAATACATTCTATTATAAAATTTCGCAAAATAGCACCATGGTAGAAAATATAGCACCATGATACCATGGTGCTATATGGGCCTTGAGAGAACACTGCATATCCTATGTTCATGCATTGATCTGTCTCTCTCTGTTGACTCTCTAACTGTAATGTAGTGAATCAGAAAGCCTCGTTCCTATGTACTCTATACATATATATTTATTTATATATATAGGGACAGTTTGATATTTGGCAAAATGTATGACAAGGGGACATTTATTTTCGGCTGAATATACTTCTTTTCATTTTATATGCAAATATATTTTATCTATAGTGTATGTTTAACAAATTATGACCCCCCCCTGCTTGATCAACCAGAAAAGCAATGACCTCCCTCTATCAATTTCCAATTTCTTCATGACCCCCTTACCTTTTTGCCTGTCCATCCTGTAGATAAATAATGACCGGTCCCTTATCTAAGACAATGTCTAGAAAATTTTCATTTTCATATAGA
>MJUT01038711.1:36997-50154 GCA_002080005.1 Gigantidas platifrons | reverse complement strand
AATGACCAAAAGAGTCACGAGGACAGACACCACAATGACCAAAAGAGTCACGAGGACAGACACTACAATGACCAAAAGAGTCACAAGGACAGACACCACAATGACCAAAAGAGTCACGAGGACAGACACCACAATGACCAAAAGAGTCACGAGGACAGACACCACAATGATCAAAAGAGTCACGAGGACAGACACCACAATGACCAAAATAAGAAGGACAAAAGAACTACCAATGATCTACAAAACGCTACACAGAGACTAAAGATGGAGCAACTCCAACCCCACTAAAAACCAGGGACTCCAGGTGGACCATGTTAGTAGTTTATCTCCCACTAGTTACACCTGTTGTGTTACTGCTAAAAAACGACACGAACGTCATCTGGCATGGAGGTCATAGTGGCCACTGGTATATTAGTCACAGGCCCTCGTGGCACGGTCTTACCACCCCCTTTTTCTAACTTTCTGCTTACAAATTTATTTTCAATAAAATTTCTTTATTTCTTTATTATTTCATCTCTTTTTCCTTATTTTAACTTGTTCGTGTCAATATTCATTCAATCTTATGCTAACAACAACTTGCATGTGTCGACCCTATGTAGATACTAATAAGCATAGAAAGGGTCGACACATGCAAGTTGTTGTTGTTGTTGAAATAATAAAGAAATAAAGAAATTTGATTGAAAATAAATTGGTAAACAGAAAGTTAGAAAAAGAGAGGTGGTAAAGTCCGTGCAACGAACGCCTGTGGTATAAGTAAATAAATACTTATTTTTATTTTTTTAAGATTCAGATGGATTCTGTTTTGTTTTCAAATGCCATTGCTAAGGTATTTTAAAATATATGTTTGGAAGTATTTGTGAGTGTCATATTATATCACATTCATTCTTTTTTAACATTCCTGTTTTAGATAATATGGTTTTATAACATCTGTTCTTGCAATCTAGTCGTTTAGGTTTATGGTGTCTAACGCCACTTTCAACAATATTTCAGCTGTATCATGGCGGTCAGTTTTATTGGTGGAGGAAATCGGAGTGCTCCGGGCCCCTTTTGAAGTTCACATGAAAGCTGAACGACTTTCATGGGTTATCCGAGTTTGTCTATTTTTCTTGTAATAGCACTGAAATTTCTTGAAATCGGAGTAACCGGAGAAAACCACAGACCCGTCGCAAGCCAGTGACAAACTTTATCACATAATGTTATATCGAGTACGCCCCACCATGAGTGCGATTTAGTGGGGATCGGTACTGATTGCATAGGTTGTTGTAAATCCAGCTACCATGCGATCACGACCCCGACGGCCCTTACATTTGTTTTCATTAACTTTTAAGTTGATACTTGTAACACACCTATACTTGACAGCTCAATTTCCTGACTTCGTGCAGGCACTTCAATAAAAAATGGAGGGGTTATATTAGTTTGACGGGTCCAAGCCTCCTCTTTCAGTGAAATGGTGCAGTCATGCACGTGTGAGTAATATTCTAACTTTCAAATGTAACCGGACGAAAAGCTAAAGGAAGCTATAATCCTGAACATTGTAAGGCTACAAAATAGTTTCATATAATTTAATTTGATTTGAATATTTCAATCTGATTGGCTAATCCACCTGGAGAAAATTTTGGTTATACTCGATAACCTGGGTTGGTATTGTAACGTCACCAACGTGTTCATCCGCCAACGACAAATTCAAATAGTCACATGAAATAATCGTAATTAAAATCGAGGAATCATTAAATTTTGTTGTAAAAATTGAATTATAAGGAATATTTGAAATTGTTGAACAGTTATACTTGCATAACCTGGTTTGGTTCAGTTTACGCTTTTTATAAACAGCTTCGCGGTTAATTAAGCGTAATCTGACCCAAACCAGGTTATATCGTATAACCTCGTCAACAATTTCAAATATTCCTTAAATAGAAACAAAAGTGTCAATGACGTACGAATCATCTCATACACACTTTGCAATGTCGTCAAGTTGACAAAACAACTCGACAAGATGTCATGAAAGAGTCGATAATTTGCATAGAAAGTGAACAAGTTGGCCTTTAAATGTTGACAAGTTGTTAAAGAACTAGACTTTCTGATATGTTATAATTAGTTCAGAACTAACTCCATGTTAGTTCAGAAGTAACTCAACAATGTGTGTACCATATGCGGTTCCATACATGTGCGCTGCCATAGGAAACAACTAAAGCTACTGATACTACAATTTCTTATTTTTAATATGTTAAGATAATTATTTTACATACCTAGTAAACCTAATATCAGGGGTTATATCTAATCCTTATGAGGAATGCATAGTGTCATAAGGTGTTATATATGGGAAATGATTTCCAGATGGTGCCTTCTGGCACAAAGAATTTAATCATCACTGAAATGGTACCTTTTTGTTTATAATGTGATCTATATTGATATTAGGTTGATGAAACTTTGTCATGTTATAATATCTGATACTTCTGTCATTCCGATGGTTTTAACTCAAAATCCACAAAAAATGTGAGATAGCACCTTCTGGTTCTAAACCATCGATATATTTAATCACGTGGCAGAGAATTACAACTTCGAAGTTGCCATATGTATAAAATCAGATGACCTCAACCATCATTTAAATAGAGAGAGTATACAAGGTCATATTAAGACATATTAATAGTGATACAATAGTCACATATGATCCAACATCATCATCTGTAGACAAGAATATTTTTCAACAAGGTGTTGATATCTTCCGAAGAACATTTTGAAAGATAAGATGAGACGTTTCTTTAAAAAACCTGATTCAATCATTTAATACTTAGAAAACAATGACGTTGCTCGAGCGTGTCGCATGGGTTATGAAATATAAAACTATATATGGGGAGGGGGTATTACTATCAAGGTGTAGGAAATTTATAATATCAAAATTGAAGTCGTCTCCTTTGTAACAAAATATGGTGGAAAATTGAGCATTGGTCGATACAAAACGGGTAGTTTTAGTATTACCTATTTTTTTCACAAACTTTGATGGTACATGATACACCTGTGCATATCATTATAATATGATATGAATAATAAAAGATTCACTGAATAAACAGAAAACGCAACAAATGCTTTTGAGTGGAAAAAAGTACGGCCACAGTTACATTTCGACGAGAGGACCTGGCAAGAAGAAAACAAGCTGCCGATAGATTTAACAATGTTTTGGCAAACTTACGCTTCATTGGTAGCAATGAAAGCAAAAATCCCCTATGTACCCCAATAGAGAGATATATGTCACGACCACCGATACGCAAGCCCACATTAAAACACGACCCTCTGGATTTTGCAAAGGAGTCAGAACCAAGTTCTAAGCTGGTATCAGTTAAAGAACCGGCCTCTCCGGTATAAGCGAGAGATGGTCAATACCTAATGCCTTGCAGTATCGCAAGATAATTTTCCAAAATATGAGCGAACGTACAATAAGGAGGTCATGACCCATTGTCTTCTTGCCAGATCCCGCCGACGCAACGACTGTGACGATTTTGTTTTATTTCAATTGACCAACGATTAATAATGTACACAAAATAAAAATAAACAATACAAATGAAATTTACAGTTCATGAACTTTTACCACACTACCATATAATCCGACTTTCACAATGTTCGTATTTAATCCACATAATCTATGTCTACAAATCAGGTTCTGCTTCTGTTGAATAAATCAGCAATATTCAGTTATATCAAGTCCGCACTATCAAGTCCTCATATTGTACAGTACATTATGGACTCCATCAAATAGTAGTTTCTACATAATCGGTAATCTGGCAAACATTATACCTGAAAAACAGAACAGCACACAGCAGCAACATTTTCTAAATTGCCGATGATGTTGGGGTGGTGGGAGGGGTTTTGAAGAAAATGTCGTGTGAGCTCGCTTACTAGTCAAACATGAAATGGGGACATGACGTCAAAATTCTAAATGCGTAATGACATACGGAGAAATCTGAACAAATTCCGGAAATACTCGTATATTTAAAATTAAACATCAAAATAAATACTATCACTTTTATTAAAACTGTTTATCCTTAGATGATAACCACGATTAATAAAAGATTCACTGAATAAACAGAAAACGCAACAAATGCTTTTGAGTGGAAAAATTACGGCCACAGTTACATTTCGACGAGAGGACCTGGCAAGAAGAAAACAAGCCGCCGATAGATTTAACAATGTTTTGGCAAACTTGCGCTTCATTGGTATAACAATGAAAGCAAAAATCCCCTATGTACCCCAATAGAGAGATATAGGTCACGACCACCGATACGCAAGCCCACATTAAAACACGACCCTCTGGATTTTGCAAAGGAATCAGAACCAAGTTCTAAACTGGTATCAGTTAAAGAACCGGCCTCTCCGGTATAAGCGAGAGATGGCCAATACCTAATGCCTTGCGGTATCGCAAGATAATTTTTCAAAATATGAGCGAACGTACAATAAGGAGATCATGACCTATTGTCTTCTTGCCAGATCCCGCCATATGAGGGTGTCTATACACACTCAGCGCCACATAATTCCAAAAACAAACGCACCCCTCCGGACTCTACTCAGTTGGCGGAAAAACTTGTGGACCAGCTGTTTTCAAAAAACTTTCTAAAGCGCCTTGAATAGTGCTAAGATAAACACGCAAACCAATATCTGACAAGTGAGTTCCGTCATACCTGTATCAATTAATTTCTTTTGCACTGATATTCTGGTGCTTAATTGCATAACCTTGAATGCTTAACACAATATTCCTGACCGCCAAATTGACTCGTTTTGTCGACTTTTCAACCGCTTTCCCAGAGATGGCTGTATGCCAATATCTGCGCTATAAAATTTCACTCCATATAATCTTGGTTTTCGGAAGTAACATATGAAGGCGTAATAAATCGATCTCAATATTATGAATTCAATTTACGCTGGTAACAGACCCTAGGTCATTTGACCCCAATGAATCAAAACGAAGTCCGGAGGAGGTCGACTCCCCAGTAACCGATCGAACGTAGGCCTAAAGTCACCCCATATCATACCTCTTTTCCCAAACCAGGAAACCAACCCACCGATGTGTTGCAGGTCAAGACTTAAACCCCTGGGTCTTCCACTGGCATTTCTGTTGGCCCAGTACACAATAGAAGATCCCATGAACCAAATGGAACGTCGACCTGTGTAAGGAAATATTCGTGTCACAGTTTAAAAATTTAATCTTATATATTTCAGGCAAACGTTGGAATTCCAACGCCCCCACTGTTTAATAATGTCATCCGTTACTCCGAAACGTTTTGCTTCGGTAGCACCCCCTATTCTAAATGAATGCGGCTTAAAATGACCTGGTACTTCACAAAATGACAAACTTTTTTGCAGTACGGAACTAAATTGATAACGTGTAAGCAGCGATCCATCAAAATGTACGTATAACTGCGATTCATCTAATTTTTGTCTTACTTGGAGATACATTTTCATTAATCTAACCGTGCAAATTGAAGGATTAGCTTGCTGAAGTACAATAAGGGTTGTGGAATTACGGGCTTGATCAGTTTTAGAACTACGAATTCTTAAATGTAGTTCTTCTACCCCTGCGTTATTTTGTATCAAAATGTCATGAAATCCAATAACATGAGTCTCAGGTGCAGATTTCGTTTCTGCTGTAAATTCCCCTACTCGAAGTAAACCAAGGGATGCCAAGCTAAAGGCAGAGGCAAACAATTTAGCTTCGTAGCTTGATTGGCAAATATGAGGAAGTGAGCAAACAAGCTTCAGTAACACACTAAAAGAAATCGGCATTCTTAAATCCGATTTTTTAGGATTTTTTCATTTTAAACCTTCAAGAAGTTTTGATACGAAAAACGATTTTGTATTATCCTCCATACTGTAAAGCTTATGTGTATGACTTAAACCAGAAACGTACGTCGCAACAGTGGAGGCCGAAATCCCTGTATAAGAAAGATATGCTATATATTTAATAATGTCATGAAGGGGAACAGGCCATTCATCATGCAGGTCGTACATTACTCGAAACCTTTTAAAGGATTCTACTGCTGAATTGTATGTTTTCCAGGTATTAGAAGCCAAAGACGATTTCAATAGCAAATTCACTTCTGCGTCCAAAGTTTCCACAGGTGGTCTGGAATATCTGCAGGCTGTTAATCCGCTGTTGGGCATAACCTTCTGAAACGCTGCCAATCACAGCGAGACAATGAATCAGCCATAACATTTAATTTACCCTGTATATACTCTGATTTAATCATAATATTATGTGTAAGGGTGGTAAGGACGAGACTTCTAACAAGAGCCATAACTCTTTCGGACTTTGACGATGTTTTATTTATGATCGCAACAACCGCTTGATGATCGGTATTAAAAACTATTTTCTTATTTTTCAAGTATGCATCCCAGATATGTACAGCTATTATTATCGGAAACAATTATAAAAATGTAATATCAGATAAAACCCCATTTTTTGCCCAATCTCCCGGCCAACAAGCTTGAGCCCACTTTCCTTGAAAATAAATTCCAAAACCCATATTTTCCCCTCCTGCACTATCAGTAAATAAATCAATCGTCTCATTTGAAGTCCATAAACTATCTAACACTACTGTAACACCACTATATTGTGCTAAAAATGAAATCCAAACTTTGAGGTCTTCCTTCATGGCATTTGAAACTCTTATTTTATGATATGGTTTGCAAACTTTGCATGTCGCATCAATTAATCTCCTGAAAAAAGCCCTTCCAGGAGCAACCTGGCACGCAAAATTCAACAAACCAATAAGGGATTGCAGTTCACGGAGAGTAATCTTTTTCAAATTAATACAATATTCCAAACGAGTTTTTATTTCGACAAGTTTCGCCAAAGGGAGCCTCTATTCCAATTTTTGAGTATCAAATTCGACCCCCAAAAATGTGAGAACTTCGGTGCGGACTACGGTTTTTTCTTCAGCTAAAGGGACTCCCCACAAATTACAGATATCCCAAAAAGTGGTAAGAATTTCGTCACACTGTAATGTGTCTGCTTCTCCCCCAAATAAAAAATCATCCAAGTAATGGACTATATTGCAGTTTCCACTGCGATTTTCAGTACACCAGTGCAAAGCAGTGGACAACTTTTCAAACAGAGCGCAGCTGATAGAAGCTCCAAATGGAAGACACTTGTCAAAATAATACTTGTTTTCAAAACAAAAACCTAATTGATCAAAATCTCCCGGAGAAACTCGAAGTAAACGAAATGCTCTTTTTACATCAGCTTTGGCTAGCTTCCCATTTTGTCCTATTCGTTTCACTAATTTAACGGCGTCATCAATGTTCGCATACCTAACAGAACAAAATTCACTGTCAATAAAATCATTTACGTAATTGTGCATTGGGTGTGATAAATTTGGTATCATGCGAAAATCGCCGTCTTTTTTCGGCACCAAACCGATAGCAGAGACTCAAAAAGTGGGAAAGGGTGGGTTTATAAAGGGATCTGCAATTCGTCCCATACTGAGTTCTTTATCAATTTTTTGTCGAACTAAATTTAGCCTTTGAAAAACAGTTGGCGAATTTTTGGCCATGAAAGGTAAACGTGTCCCTGAATACTGGAGAGGAGAGCCATATTTTAAACCATTAACTAATTCACTGGCAACGTCTTGCGACGGGTAGTTTATTAGCAATTTTTCAACTTCATTGAAACAAATAGGAGAATCAGCTCATGAGTACAACTGTATATCATGAGTAGAATTTTTAGGCCCTGCAGTTAAAAAGTGGGTGGGGACCAAGGCAGTACGAACACTTGTGGGCGAATCTACATGTTTTTCCAAACTGACAGTTTCCTTTATTGAACCCCCAACATGTGCGAACTTTTTTTGGACCCCTATTTCCTCCTGAAAAGGGGGCCTTCCTCTGAAATGAAGGATTACCATCGGAGCTATTGGTATTTGGGTTAGGGAACGTCCTATCTTATGTAGCGACGTACATAAGCAACAGGTCCATGTCTACTTCTCCCCCTGACGAAAAGGGGGATCGTACTTTACGTAGCCTATACTGCTCGTCATATAATACCCATCCAGTGCCCGAACCCCTCTCAGCTGCTAAACGGACATTATACATATATTTTAAATATTCTTAACCTTTGTTCAGGCACTTTTCTAACATAATCCCCATATACATCATGAAAGCAGACGTCCAGGCGTGAATATTTTTGATAGAAAAGGGTTTTTGCTGAACAACGGTTAGTTGTCCCCCTTTTACCGCTAGTTCGCCATTGAACTGAGGGTCATATACCAATTCTTTTGCTGATTTCAACAATAGGCTAAATTCTATATATTCTCCCGCCCATATATTTTTTTTAAATTTCAACGGAATATTGGCTCCAACCGGGTCATACATACTTGGAGTGTATGCTGGCGAGTTATGTATTTGTAGTCCGCCAGCTGCTCCAACATTTTTCCCCTCTCCCAACTGGTTATTATGAACCACGTTAGAACTAGTCGAAAACATACCCGTAGACATGTGAAATGGTCCTGGACCTGGAAATGACAATCCAATACTCTCTCTGCTCTGATAATCACCAGCAGCTGATAAGGGCCGATTGTCTGTGCGTTGATACACCACCCCCTCGCACGGTGGATTGGACCCCCGCTAGATCGAACTGCCTCGTAGATTCTGAAACTTGAGCATTTCGACCTAAATCTCCATCTGGTCTCTTAGGAATTACATCTCGTGCCATGGAATCTGCGGCTGCATCTCCCGCTAAAGCGTTGGCACCACTATTGCTTGCAGACGCAGTATTTTTGTGTGAGCCATCATGTCCGGCCACATGGTTGGGAGCGGCATGGTTGGATTCCCCTCTCCTAGGTTCAATCCGTTTAGCTTGCCTATCTGCAGTTTTCTGTCTTTTTTCTGCAACTTGGCCATCAGAACTTCTTTTTGTAGGCTTTCGACGTCATTGTGGTGGCCTCATTTTTTGAAATCGACTGGATTGACACAGAATGTAAAGTTTTGAAGAAAATGTCGTGTGAGCTCGCTTACTAGTCAAACATGAAATGGGGATATGACGTCAAAATTCTAAATGCGTAATGACATACGGAGAAATCTGAACAAATTCCGGAAATACTCGTATATTTAAAATTAAACATCAAAATAAATACTATCACTTTTATTAAAACTGTTTATCCTTAGATGATAAACACGATTATAATAGTGTAATAGGTAGATATATTTTATGATGTGCAATACAATAGAAGTAGACTTTGAATTTGATTACTAAGTACATGTATTTCTTTTCCTCAAGCAGGTTATGTGAAAAAAATGGGAGGCATATATACACCATTTTTAATTATCTTGATGATGTCAGGTAAGTAATTTTCTTGTTTTTCTTCTTTAATTATCGAAATGTGTTTCCATTTTATACTTGAATTTGTTTTGTAAGTGAATTTCCAGTAATAAAGTACAACTACAGCCAAATTTCCATTGATAAACAACACCCGTATTATGCATGATTAGATTTAATGTTTAATATTTAAAACAAAATTGTTCAAAGCTTTAAAATATTGTAATAGAGAAATATGGTAGAGCATTCCTTCCGTCCAGATGCGTCCACAAAGTCATTAAGGCTGGGCAGCCTTACAAGGTCATTGCAATGATTTCTATAAATATTCATGATGAAATGTCAAAAGGGAGATAACGAGTACAGCTTAGAACAGAACGGTGAAATGAAATCAGAACAATTTGTATACGATTCAAACAGAGACCGTCGTGGTCATGGTCGTCTGGTAGCTGGATCTACAACTACCAGTGCAATCAGAGCATATCACCACTAAAGTCGTGAGTTTGATTCCCGATCATGATGAGGTGTGCTTTTTGTGAGAAAGTTTCAGTCACTTGCGGCAGGCCAATGGTTTTCTCCTGGTACTTCGGTTTCTTTCACCAATAAAACTGACGGCCAGAATATAACTGAAATATTGTTGAAATATTGGCGTTAACCACCATAACACTAACCCCTTTTCTTCTCTTCAAAGGAATAAAAGTGACGTTGAAGTATGATCCACTGTAATCGAACAGAGTAGACTGAATATAGCATTCCAGAAGAACATGTATAGCTTAGTCATTTTGACAATTACATTGTCTGTCCTCCGATTTACGTTTTATGATTACACACATGGAATCTTCAAACTTTTCAATGCTAATGCTTTAAAGGGCCTCTTTGGTTTGGTTTATGGCGGGTTTTTTTCAGTTATATCGTGGCGGTCAGTTTTATTGGTGGAGGAAACAGTAGTGCCCCGGGTCCCTTTTGAAGTTCACATGGTAGCTGACCGTCTTGCATGCTATATATGGGAAATATCCCCTTATGGCACTAATGATTTCCAGATAGTACCTTCTGGCACAAAGAATTTAGTTATCACTGAGATGGTACCTTTTTGTTTATAATTTTATCTATATTGATATTAGGTTGATGAAACTTTGTCATGTTATGATATCTAATATTTCTGTCATTCCGATGGTATTAACCCAAAATCCACAAAAATGTGAGATAGCACCTTCTGGTTCTAAACCATCGATATATTTAATCACGTGGCACAGAATTACAACTTCCAAGTTGTCACATGTATAAAATCAGTTCTATTAAAGAGAGTCGATGATCTCAACCATCATTTAAATAGAGATAGTATACAAGGTCATATTAAGACATATTAATAGTGATACACTAGTCACCTTTGAACCAACATCTAATTATCAATACCATCTTTTGACATCTGTAGACAAGTAACAGAATTCTTTTCAACAAGGTGTTGATATCTTCCGAAAAACATTTTGAAACGATGAGATGAGACGTTTTTTTTAAAACCCTGATTTAATCATTTAATACTAAAAACGTCATTAAAATATCTACCTATTATAATATGATATGCATAGGTGATTTATGTTATGGAATCCGTTTTTAAATTCAAATGACCATGATATTTTCTTTTTCATTTTTGCTATTTATTAAAAGTGTGATCTTTACTTCTACGAAAGATTCAGAATAATGAAACATATTTAAGATTTATAAAAAAAAAAAACAATTATCCAAAACAAAAACCCCCAAAACAAACCCAAAGAAAATACATCTATCATGATCATTTAAATTTAATGCATATCATATCATAATAGGTAGATAGTTTAACGACGTTTAACACAATACTTTATCTTTTACTACTGAGTACATGTATTCTCAAGCAGGAAGTATGAAAAAAATGGGAGGCATATATACACCTTTTTTAATTATCTTGATGATGTCAGGTAAGTAATTTTCTTGTTTTCCTTCTTTAATTATCGAAATGTGTGTCCATGTTATACTTGAATTTGTTTTGTAAGTGAATTTCCAGTAATAAAGTATAACAACATCCAAATTTCCACTAATAAACAACACCCGTATTATGCATGATTAGATTTAATGTTTAATATTTAAAAATAAACTTTGTTCAAAGCTTTTAAATAGAGTAATAGAGAAATATAGTAGAGCATTCCTTCCGTCCAGATGTGTCCAAAAAGTCATTAAGGTTGGGCAGCCTTACAACGTCATTGCAATGATTTCTATAAATATTCATGATGAAATGTCAAAAGGGAGATATAAACGAGTACAGTTTAGAACAGAACGGTGAAATGAAACCAGAACAATTTGTATACGATTCAAACAGAGACCATCGTGGTCATGGTCGTTTGGTAGCTGGATCTACAACTACCTGTGCAATCAGAGCATATCACCACTAAAGTCGTGAGTTTGATTCCCGATCATGGTGAGGTGTACTTTATGTGATAAAGTATGTCTGTCACTTGGAGCAGGCCAGTGGTTTTCTCCTGGTACGCCGGTTTCTCTCACCAATAAAACTGACTTCCACGATATAACTGAAATATTGGTGTAAATCACCATAACTCTAACCCCTTTTCTTCACTTCATAGGAATAAAAGTGACGTTGAAGTATGTTCCATTGTAATCGAACAGAGTAGACTAAATATAGCATTCCAGAAGAACATATGTAGTTTAATCATTTTGGCAATTACATAGTCTGTCCTTCGATTCAAGGTTTTTGATTATACATATGGAATCTTCAAACTTTTCAATGCTAATGCTTTAAAGAGCCTCTTTGGTTTGGTTTATGGTGTTTAGCGCCATTTTCAACAATTTTTCAGTTATATCATGGCGGTCAATTTATTGGTGGAGGAAACCGTAGCGCCCCGGGCCCCTTTTGAAGTTCACATGAAAGCTGAACGATTTTCATGGGTTATCCGAGTTTGTCTATTTTTCTTGTAATAGCGCTGAAATATCTTCAATTAAAATCATACTTTTCTTTTTACATTTATTATTTGAAATTAATTTTTCATTCATTTGTGTATAATTACATTACTTCCGTTTTTCATTGAAATTTTACAATTTGATTGGTTTTGAAGTGGTCACATGATTATAAAAGAGATGTTTCACATCCCAATGAAACTCAAACCCGAACTTGCACGTGCCTCCATGACGACGTCAGATGTAAAAAATCAATGGCGTAGTAATTTCCAACAGCAAATAATTTAACACAAATAAAATTCACATCGAAAAATTCAATTATATTAAATTTTAGTGTGATTTAAATATCATCATAAGAATTGAATGCATTCGTTTGAAGTTTCACTGGGGTATGAAAGCGTTGATCGAGGCACATTTTCAACATGAAGCACTATTTGTGGTATATATGCAACATGAATATATTTTACCGTTTACCATCTAAGTAAACTATCACAACCCATAAGTTGCTCTACCGCAACGGTGGTGTATAATGGTTAGAGTTCTCGCCTCGAGTGTGGTAGATCGTGGGTTCTATCCCCGGTCTGTTCAAACCAAAGACTATAAAATTGGTATGTGTTGCTTCTCCGCTAAGCACTCGGCATTACGGAGTAAGAGCAAAGACTGGTTGACTCGGGATCAGAATAATGTGTCCGAGTGGAGCTGCATGTCTACCTGCGGACTGTTGTTTCAGTGACTTAGCACTATAAAAATCCAACTCAGCGTGTTGGTCTTGTACAAAGCGGACCTTATCATCATTATCTCATTGAAAATTAACTTGTTCTCACCATGATATAGCTAAACAATTGCTGAGTTGGTGTTAAACAACAATCACTCACTCACTCATAAGTTATTCTAGGGCTTTTGCGCAGTACAGTGATTT
>MJUT01038711.1:0-20938 GCA_002080005.1 Gigantidas platifrons | reverse complement strand
TGTATCTTTAGATGTTTGTATGTGTTTGTAGGATTGTGAATGATGTTTTTTTAACCTGTTGTCTGCTGGCACTAAGATGTCTGTTGGAATGACAATGAGGCAGTGTGTAATTTTGTAAAACATAATGAATCGTGCTTTGAGGCGGCGCTCAGCTAGTGTTGGCCAATCTAGAGTGTCGATCATTGTATTGACACTACTAGTGCTGTGGTAATTTTTCATAGTGTAGCGAGCAGCTCGCCTCAGCACCATTCTATTTTCTTTTTGTATTCGTTGGTACAAATGTATGTAGTGGAGCTTCTTGTGACAATAATCATGCAAATGGTGACACAAGCATGAAATTTTGCACAGATGACCGTTTTAGTGTGGTATGATATATTTTATGCCTGGCCACAAACAATTCCTTCTTTATCAAGGTGGCCATCTTGAATTTCAAAATTGTGTCATTTGAATAAGGGTCTCTGTATAAATGGACACTAGCTGGTATGGTAATTTTAATTGCAATTGTTTTTATCATTTTCTTATGGTATGAAATCAATGCTAGCTATACCAAAAAGCTTATTGTGATAATAAAAGATGAGAAAGTTGTTGAAAATTGTAATCCCACCGCTTGGAAATTTGAAAAAGTGTAAAATATTGTTTGTCAGTTTCATTTAAGCATTCTTTATAGCAACAGCATCTTTTCTTGTTATAATACTTTGGTGCAAACCATCAAAAAGAATATGTATGTGCAATATTACGTGTTTGGAATTATTTTTGTAGTCGCAATCTACCAAAAATTGGAAATTTGAGGATTTTCGATTTTTTCCAGATTTTCTCTTCTTTTCTTTTTATAATCAAACTGCTTCTAGTTATATGAAATCTGCAGGTGTCACCAAAACTAGCAATTTATTAGCTAATGTATGAGTACATGAATTTTAATATTTCATCAGACAAATCCAGGAAAAATCGAAAATATTAACCCTACCCCCTACTTATTTGTGGGAAATCAAAGGACATTTGAAAAATATACACCTTAAATCATTCAAATGAACATTACTACAGTATAAATTGGTTATGACTAGATACAATCAACATAATTTACACGATATATTCTTGAATTCCAATTTTGTAGTCAAAATCTGAGAAAACTGGACAATTTCGGATTTTCAGATTTTTTATTTTTTCTAACAATTTGTCTTTAATCTCGCTATGAACTTTGATTTATTAAGTTAACACAAAATATATTGGTCTTATCAAATAAACCAATGTTGTAGCTTTTGATTGAACACCAAATATGTATCACTGCCTGTAGAACAAGTCCCCTCAGGGTAAAAATGCTACCTCATACCCCTTACAAATGTTTGCAAAATCCATGAAATTAGAGCAACTAAAATCCCAAATCATAAAACTAAGCCTGTATCTCCTTTGTGTATGTTCGGGCAAAACTGCTCTAGTTGGTGGAATGGATCATACTGGTGTTGCTACCTGGCAAACATTTCAAGATGTGCTTCGTTCAAGGCAAACGTTGTTGTAGTTTTGTCGTATATGATGGCTAAACAGGCTTCAATAAGTTCCATGTCCGGGTCACCAATGACAGCAGGTGTTTCGCTTTAATGACCAAAATTATCTGTCGCATCGTCAAATATTTCCCATGCCTGTCATGCTGTTCGCTTACGTTTTCCACGAAAGACTAACACTCTGTCACATCCAATAAACGCATGTACAAATATTACACCTAATGCCCGTAGGTCAAGGGAAATTGACATCCCATAGATCGGTATCCATCTAAGATCTTTGACCTTACCGAAAGCTATCCACAATCTATCTTTCTCAAGTTTCTCAAACATTGAAATAGCTAAAACAACAACATCTTGTGTCAGTACTGATAACTAAGGATGTTTTCAAGTCGTGAACTGCCGCATGTTTCACATGAACAAGTATCCATGCATCCGTCTCTTCGTGAATGAAAGGACGAAGACCTGATCGATCAATATTGTTATTGCAAAGAACGTTTTCTTTCTGTGTTAAACAAACCAATTTAGATGGCTGTAAAGATGCAATCCGTTCTGCAAGGAAGGAAAACAATTCTTTCTTCTTGTCGTTTATTCGCGAAAAAATTGTTCTATGACATCGGTGTCATGCTTCAACAACAACATTTCGCCATATCCCTGTACCTCGTTCCTTCCTTGTTTGTGATTTCAAACTATTTTCAAGGTTAACAACAAATATGATTTCAACACATTCTGAGACAAGCCGTGCAACTACTGCTTCCCCAAGCTGTGTAGAATTTTGAATCATTATACGAAAGATATAAACCATACTGGACAAAAATATCAATGAGCTGCTGGGATAAATGGTAAATCCAAGATGAGCACAAGATGGAGTTTCACGTTCAAGAGAGTGTTGCTGTTGCACTGTCATTTTGAGGGACTTTTGGGTAGTAGTTAAACATTTACAATTGTGCAATGGTCAAGTCAGACTTGCATCTATCAATTTCCAACTGGAACTTTATATCGGGACCATGTTAAATCATTTTCACAAGTTGAAGCAAAGACGATGGTATGCTTGATTGAATTTGGTCAGCTCAAAATGATCCCATGAATTTTGATTTATGCTTTTGTTAATCTACTCGTACTATCTCATCTGTCTTTGCCATGTGTATAGTGTCACCATAGTCACATGCTAACGATATTGTCGGGCCAATATCTTTTTCAAATATTAAAAGAACATCTCTACCTTTAGTATGCGCTATCTCTTCAGTAATTTTTCTTTCAGACGCGTAGTATGTGCTGGGAGGAATTCAAACCAAGTTGTGAAAGTATTTCCTCCTAAGCTCTAGATTTAATGTCTGTGTTTGAAACTGTTAGATTTCGTTTCAAGAATCCAAAGGATTTGTTTCCATTTGAAATGATGTTGTCATAATGTAGGTTCCATTTTAAGTTTGATTGTAAAGTGATGTCAAGGTATTTTGCAGATGTAACTGATTCTAGGATGTGGTTGTGGAGGATGTAATTATGCTTGATTGGTTGTTCTTTTAGAGGGGGGACTGTGAGTTTGGTACATTTATCTGGATGGAAGGCCATAAGCCAATCTGCCTCCCATCGTGCTGCTGAATCTAGGTCTTGTTGGAGTTTAAGGCAGTCATCTTGTGTTTTGATATCTCTGTAAATGATGCTGTCGTCTGCAAAAAGTCTTAATTTACTGTGTGATAGGTATTCTGGAAAATCATTTATGTAAATGAGGAATAAGATAGGTCCCAATGCGGTACCCCGGGAATACCTGATGTAACTGGGACTGTATTGGAAGATATTCCATTTACAACAACTGTTTGTGTGCGGTCTGGCAGAAAGGCATGGATCCAGAGTAGGGTGTTTTCTTGTATACCATAATATTGGAGTTTATAAGGAAGGCGACGGTGTGGTACCTTATCAAATGCTTTAGCAAAGTCCATCATGATCAAATCAGTCTGTATGTTCTTATTGTTATTTATGGCAAGTTCCTGAATAAATTGTAAAAGTTGCGATTCGCATGATCTAGATTTTCTGAAGCCATGTTGAAGATCATAAATAAAAAAATGTTGTTGTTTTCTAGATATGTCATGATATTACTGGTTATGATATGCTCCATAATTTTACATCAAATGCATGTAAGGGATATAGGGCGGTAATTTACTGCTTTATATTTTTCACCTTTTTTAAATGCTCTCGTTACGTTTGCATGTTTCCAGTCTTTGGGTATTTCTCCTGATTTTAGTGATTTTGAAAAAATGGATGTTAAAATTGGTGCAACTTGTTCGTTTAATTCTTTTAATACTCTCCCATGTATATTGTCTGGTGCGCATGCTTTGTGTGGATTTATATTACATAGAAGTTTTGATACTCCAGCTGATGATATGTTTATTTGTGGCATTTTAGAGTGGGGACTGTGACCTTTGTCTGGGATATATGTGTCCGTTTCATTTGTAAATACAGACTGGAATTGGTTGTTTAAAATATCAGCTTTTTCTACCGTGTCTGTTACTTTGATACCGTCTCGTTTTAGAGTGGCTACACCAGAGTTGTCTGAAGGGGGACGTAAAAATCTAATATAACACAGACAGTACTGGGAAAATGAGTGATATCTATATCGTAGCTGGTAGCGTTCATGTTAATTACATGGTGCTTCAAATGTGTAACTGCCCTGGTCTCGGGTTAAAGTGTCTGTCCTCAGTTGCAGACGTTTGACCTTTAGTTTTAATAACACATGGCCCACATCTTGATGTGGGTCAAACGCCGCTGATTGGTTGGTTACTCCGGAAGTTCCCACTATAATTATACCGTAGGATCACAATAACATAAAATCACCAATGCATATTATTTTGTAAAAGGTAGATATACAATCCGACAAAAGTTAAGCACCACCCTATATTTTTATCGATATATTTTTTTACATCAATACTGTTAAAACAATAAAATAGATTTCACCATATTTCTCACACTTCTTAAAAGACTACTCCAAGGGCTCTAAAATTACCAGTCTACGAATTATTTATCATCATGAAAGACGTGACTATGACGTGGCAAAAATGGGGTTCAAAACAGGCGTTGGAAAAACGTAAAACCAGTTTGTCTTTGATGGAAGTTTTTAACATTGCATTAAAATGCAGAGTCTTCAGATTTTAAGAACTTTTAAATGCATCTATTATGCGTATGTGTAAGGCATAAAAATCAATAACAAGTATATCCACCGCGCTTATTGTGAAGTTCTGTAAAACGCCTCGTCATGCTTCGCACAAGACGCCTAAGCCGTTCTTGGGGGAACT
This sequence comes from Gigantidas platifrons, assembly GCA_002080005.1. Taxonomy (NCBI): domain Eukaryota; kingdom Metazoa; phylum Mollusca; class Bivalvia; order Mytilida; family Modiolidae; genus Gigantidas; species Gigantidas platifrons. Next base: position 16,158 of record MJUT01038711.1, on the reverse strand, counting down.
GTTGCCACTCCTGTAAGATAGCAGTTCTTAATTCGTCAATATTTTGACATTTTGGATTGCGTTGGTTAATTTTTCGGTTAATAAAGTCCCATACATGCTCTATAGGGTTCATGTCTGGCGACATCGCGGGCCATGGAATTGTCTGAACAGCCTCTTGCTGTAAAAAATGTTGTACAATTCGGGCTCTATGTTGCCTAGCGTTGTCGTCCATGAACATTGGCCTGTCAGCCAATGCATGATTGTCGAAATGGGGGACTACGCGTGGAGCGAGCACATTGTCACGGTATTTTTGGTCTGTCACATTACCATCAAGAACGGGTAAGTCCAACTTACAGTCAAAGGAAAAGCAACCCCAGACAGTTACACCCCCACCCCCAAAAGCAGTTGTGCCCAAAATGTGGTTGTCCTGAAATGAAGTGTTTCGTTGGCCCCAAACCCTTGCACGACCATCGGTAGGGGGTAACAAAAAACGACTTTCATCAGACCAGTGGAGCCGTCTCCATGTGCGAATAGTCCACCCCCAATGATCATGTGACCAGTCAAATCGAGCATGGCGATGGCGTAATGTCAACTGTGGACGTTTTATGGGTCGTCGCTGTAGCATTCCCTGATGGTGGAGGCGTCTGATTACAGTGCATGTGCTAATGTGTCCTCCAAATGCTAAATTACCACGAAGTGCACCAGCTGTACTGAACGGCCGTTGCCGCTCCCGTCTGGGTATGAGCCGGTCCTCTCTCGGCGTCGTTTTGTGAGGTCTACCTGCACGTGCACGGTCAGTAACATTCCCCGTTTGACAAAAACGCTGCATCAGTCGTACAATGATGGAATGGTTAACCCTGAAGTGGTCTGCCACCCTTCTATGGCTAAGACCACTGTTATGCATGCCAACAGCTTGCCACCTTTCTGGTATGGTTTTGCAGCACCATACCAAACCAATAGAAAATGAAACTTAAAACTCTGCACAAAAAAAAAAATCAGCTTTCGTTCGCAAACACAAATTTTGAAAAGTACACGTGGCACTTTAAACACCCTGTCATATACACATAAATAAAAATCGATCAATAACCTGTTTCACAGGTAAGTAAGTATGTGTGTACAGGTAACGAAAACAGCAAACCGATTTGAAATAAGTTCATTATTAGAAAAGATAGTATTGAAACAAGTCAGGTGGTGCTTAACTTTTGTCGGACTGTATATATTTGATGACCCGGAACATAATATATACTTTATAAATTTGACTAGCTGGTATTCTTTTCCTAAGCAGAAAGTATGGAAATAAAGAGTACGCCTTTCTTAATTTTCTTGATGTCAGTTAAGAATTATTGTTTTTCTAGTTTTTCTTCTTTAATTATCGAAATGTGTATCCATTTTAAACTTGAACTTGTTTGTAAAGGAATTTCCAGCTCATCGAAGGTTCTAGAAAAGATAATGATATCATGTAAATAGACAATGCAGATTTCCCACTGCATACCTGCTATGACATACTCCATCAATCTTTCAAAAGTAGCACAAGCATTAGACAACCCCATAAGCATATGTTTAAATTCAAATAAACCTTTGAATGTGGCGAATGCTGTTTTAGAGGCAACACTAGGGTCCATGCCAACTTGATAATAACCACTTGACAAATCTACAATACCGAACCACACATTTCCCCTTAAAGCATCAAGTGAATCATCAATTTTGGGCAGTGGGTATGGGTCTTTGACTGTGATTTCATTTAATTTCATGTAGTCAAGGCAAATTCTTATGCATGCGGCCTTTTTCACAACAACCATAGCTGTGGACCATGGGAAATGACTAGGTTGTATAATGTCATTAGCTAACATTTTCCGTATTTCAGCTTCAACCTCTTTCATCTGTGCTAAAGGTACTCGTCTAGGTGGTATTTTAACTGGTTTTTCATCTTTGGTATCAATTTTATGTTGAACTAAATTTGTCAGACATAAATCAAATTTAAACATGATAAACACAGACTGATTGCTAACTAATAAACCCTTTAATTTCTCCATTTGGTCATTGGCCCATTGGTCTTGGCACCTATCTAAGATCACTTGAAATTGGTCTGGTATTTCCTCTTCACACTCACTTTCTAGTCTTGGAAGGTTTCCAATCGGTATGATATCCTGGTCAATGACTGTTTGGCCCATAGCCGCACAGGTATTTTTGTATATGGTTTATGGATTGTCTGACGCATTAATAAACATTAAAGGAACAACATCATTCGCCAGTGAACATAAGGACTTGGCTACTAAAATTCCTTTGTTTTTCAGTTCAGTGTGTCAGTGGTAGAATCAATTGCAAAAGTGGTCCCACTCAGTATGGTCCCTTCTGATTTAGCAGGTATAATCATTTCACTTTGTGATGGAATAGTAACATTTTCTCTTACTGTAATTCTGAATAAACTAGGTACTTGACTCTCAAGCTGACAAGGTGTGCATTGATTGTTCAATTGCATTGTACGACTAGATACATCTATGACACACTTGTTTTAGTTCATAAAATCAAAGCCTAACACAGCAGATATCTCAACATCTGATACTAACATTAATTGATGAATAACCTGATTGTCGATAAACAATGGAAGATTTATGGTCCCCAATATTCTGACTTCACTTCCATCAGCCATTCTCAGCTTTTGGTTAGAGGTTTTTAACCTAGTTTGCATTTTTTGTGGTAACTTTTTAAATATATTACTCTGTAAAGCACTCATGGTTGAACCGGTGTCTAACAGGCAATATAATGGTATCTGGCAAATATCAACGGTAACAAAAAGTCCATCATGATTAGAATTTTTCATTTGAAATAACATAGGTCTCATTTCATTTTCATCATTAGCTGAATGTTGACCCTCACCATCAGCTTCTAGACGTTTCCTTGGTTCTGATTACCAGACACGATGCCATTATTAGTAGAAGGGTGACCGTCTCTGGGTTTGAAGTCAGTTTTTGCTTGCATTCGACTTTGATCAATGGTATTCTGTAGGTCCCGCTTTCTCTTGTAGCAGTCTTTAGCTAGGTGCCCTACTTTCTGACAGTAGAAACAGGGTCTGGACTCGTTCTTGAATGATTTATTATTAGCTTGATCTTTGTCATTTAAGCTTTGATACCTAAGAGAGGGTTTTCGCTTACTCATATTATAAGCCTCGTATCTGAGAGCTAAGTGTAATGCTTCATCAATGCTTTCTGTAGTCAACTGCACAATTGCCCACTCAAGGTCATGGTCATTTAAGGTATTCCTGAAAGCTCTAGGATAATGTGTCATGAACCTCTGTAGTTGCAGAAAGATGGGCAAGGCGAATCAACCTTTTAACATCTTGAGCTAATTCTGGTAATGACTCCCCACTTTTTCTTATCCTGACATCTACTTGGGCCATATACATTTCAGACTGGTTTGGAGGTGAGAACCTCTTAGTCACAGTTTGTATGAGTTGAGTTCTGAATAGGAAGGTGGACTATCAATGTTAATGTGCCCCACTGTGGTCAAAGTAGCCCCTTGCATACTTGATACAAGTTTAAGCACTTTGACTACATCAGAATATTGGTTTAATTTAGAAACAGTCTCAAAGTGAACCCTATTATTAGACCAGTCAGTCTTGCCATCATAAGTTAATGGTTTGGTATACCCAACATAGTTATGACCCACATCTTTGTTATTCTGACCATCTGGTTCAACAATTACTTCTGGTAATGAAGTAGCTCTAGGTACAAAAATCGGGGTAACAGTATTTGCAAGAGCATTGTCCATGCCATGGATACATGTATTACTTGGGTCATGGTAATTGTGGTTTTCATTATTTGTAGGTACTGAGGGTGCCATATTTCTTCTATCTGAGTCATAGTGTCCTGACATTGGTAAGTCTGGGTGTATTGTAGATGGCTCACAATTTGTGGTAATCTCATTATTGTACATCCTGGGAAATATATTTCCTGTCTGTGCAGCTAGTGGTCTTGATATGAGCGATTATATTTGATCAAATGTGGACAATTGACTTAGAACATTATTAATGTTGGTAGTATCTCTTTCACACTGGCTTAACCTGCGATTTAAATATTCATCTTGTCTAGTTATCTGGTCTAGATGGGTTTCTAAATTCATAGCAGTTCGGTTTGTGTTGTCAATTTGCTTGCTTAAAAGGTCCAGTCTGGTAGTTAAGACTTCTACTGTTTGAGAAAGATTTAATGGGTTATCTCCCTGTCCCTGGACTTTTATTGGGGAAAGCATTTAAGGAGTGGATATCCGATAATTATAAGAGCTATGGGGTGAGACACAGATAATGTGGAGACTCATTTTATTTTTTCAATTAAGTCTACAAAAAATTAAAAGAAAAAATGTAAAATATATAGATATATATAGGAAACAAAATGCGTTGTACAAGTATGAGTGATCAACAAATCTCAAAAAGGGGTTGTACTACACGTATCCCACCGCCGGTCACCAAATGTCGCACCACTGGGGTGGCAACGATAAAAATATAATAACTGGTTGTATAATCACACTGGTAGTGGGTTATTTTTATTACTGGTAGCGTAATCTGCATAATCTCAAGGCACTGGTAAAGCTTAAAGTTTCATACTTGTACAACAAATAACAAAGATATGGAATAGATTCTTATTGAAATTCATTATTATAGCAATGGATAATTTAAGAAATACAATATAAAATCCTACTGAGCGCTATAAAAATACTGGGACCCTCCCCCCTTTTGGACAAATGTCAATATTAGCGTAAAGTCGTACGGAAGTAGTAAAAATATATAGGTCAGAGGTTGGCATATTCTATCTTCTTCTTCTCTTCTTTAGTATACAGCAAAACTTCATAACTGAAGAGTACTTGCTGGTGCGCATGCGTGATAATTGATTTATAAAATATATACATTTTTGTATGTTACATTTGAGTCAGTGAATTATTTACAAATTGTTTATTTTTTTATTTGTAAAACTATGTACACTGCAATCATTGGTTTACAGGAGTGGATAGAGAGCAGTTGTTGTTAACTGTTCGCTAAATATGTCTATTGTGGTTGATTGAACTGTATGTTGCGGTAGCCTGTTCCATTGTATAATTGTATGAGGAAAAAATGACAATTTTTATGTATCTTTAGATGTTTGTATGTGTTGGTAGGATTGTGAATGATGTTTTCTTAACCTGTTGTCTGCTGGGACTAAAATATCTGTTGGAATGGCAATGAGGCAGTGTGTAATTTTGTAAAACATAATGAGTCGTGCTTTGAGGCCTCGCTCAGCTAGAGTTGGCCAATCTAGAGTGTCGATCATTGCACTGACACTACTAGTGTTGTGGTAATTTTTCATAGTGTAGCGAGCGGCTCACCTCTGCACCATTCTATTTTCTTTTTATATTCGTTGGTATGTTGTGGAGCTTCTTGTGACAATAATCATGCAAATGGTGATACAAGCATGATTTTGCACAGATGACCGTCTTAGTGTGCAATAATAGACTTTATGCCTGGCCACAAACAATTCCTTCTTTTGTCACATTAAAACATATTGTTTTTGGGTATAAGATATTTGATAAAGATTATTTTGATTTCAACTATTTTTTAACAATTTTAGGATTCTCTATATACAAAGCATATTATGTATCTGAACAAAAGACTAAACCAGTAAGCATATATTCTTTATTTGTGAGAGAATATATTACGAGATTAAGCCAAGTGCAAAAACTCCACAATAGTAAACTGTTAACAAAAATAAGGAAAAATATTGAAATGTAATATAAATGCTTTATATATATGTATATGTATATGTATGCATGCATATGTATGTGTGTATATGTATGGATGTATGTGTGTGGATGTAGGTACATAGTTATAGGTATATTCAATTAAAGTCTGATTCTCATCAGTTATATTAAAAAAAAAAAAAAAACAATTCCTTCTTTATCAAGGTGGTCATCTTGAATTTCAAAATGGTGTCATTTGAATAAGGGTCTCTGCATAAATTAACACTAGCTGGTATGATAAATTTAATTGCAATTGTTTTTATCATTTTCTTATGGTATGAAATCAATGCTAGTAATACCAAAAAGCTTATTGTAATAATAAAAGATGAGAAAGTTGTTGAAAATTGTAATCCTACCGCTTGAAAATTTGAAAAAGTGTAAAATATTGTTTGTCAGTTTCATTTAAGCATTCTCTATAGCAACAGCAACCTTTCTGTTATAATATTTTGGTGCAAACCATCACGAATAATATATATGTGCAATATTATATGTTTGGAATTATTTTTGTAGTTACAATCTACCAAAAATTGGAAATTTGAGGATTTTCGATTTTTTCCAGATTTTCTCTTCTTTTCTTTTTAGAATCAAACTGCTTCTAGTTATATGAAATCTGCAGGTGTCACCAAAACGAGCAATTTATTAGCTAACGTATGACTACATGAGTTTTAATATTTCATCAGAGAAATCCAGAAAAATCGAAAAAATTACCCCTACCCCCTACTTATTTGAGTGAAATCAAAGGACATTTGAAAAATATACACCTTAAATCATTCATCTGAACATTACTACAGTATAAATTGGCTATGACTAGATACAATGAACATAATTTACACGATATCTTCTTGAATTCCAATTCTGTAGTCAAAATCTGAGAAAAATGGACAATTTCTGATTTTCAGATTTTTTTATATTTTCTAACAATTTGTCTTTAATCTCGTTATGATCTTTGATTTAGTAAGTTAACACAAAATATATTGGTCTTATCAAATAAACCAATGTTGTAGCTTTCGATTGAACTCCAAAATTGTTATCACTGCCTGTAAAACAAGTCCCCTCAGGGTGAAAATGCTACCTCATACCCCTTACAAATGTTTGCAAAAATCTATGAACTTTGAGCAACTAAAATCCCAAATCATGAAACTAAGCCATGTGTCTCCTTTGTTCGAGCAAAACTGCTCTAGTTGGTGGAATAGCATCATACTGGTGTTGCTACCTGGCTAACATTTGAAAATGTGCTTCGTTCAAGGCAAACGTTGTTGTAGTTTTGTCGTATATGATGCCTAAAAAGGCTTCAATAAGTTCCATGTCCGGGTCACAAATGACAGCAGGTGTTTCGCTTTAATGACCAAAATTATCTGTCACATCGTCAAACATTTCCCATGCCTGTCATGCTGTTCGCATACCTTTTCCACGAAAGACGAACACTCTGTCACATCCAATAAATGCATGTACAAACCAATTTAGATGGCTGTAAAGATGCAATCCGTTCTGCATGGAAGGAAAACAATTGTGTCTTCTTCTTGTTTATTCGCAAACAAATTGTTATATGACTTCGGTGTCATGCTTCAACAACAACCTTTCGCCACATCCCTGTTCCTCGTTCCTTCCTTGTTTGGGATTTCAAATTATTTTCAAGGTTAACATCAAATATGATTTCAACACATTCTGAGACAAGCCGTGTAGAATTTTGAACCATTATACGAAAGATATAAACCATACTGGACAAAAATATCAATGAGCTGCTGGCATAAATGGGAAATCCAAGATGAGCACAAAATGGAGTTTCACGTTCAAGAGAGTGTTGCCGTTGCACTGTCATTTTGAGGGACTTTTGGGTGGTAGGTAAACATTTACAATTGTGCAATGGTCAAGTCAGACTTGCATCTATCAATTTCCAAATGGGACTTTATATCGGGACCATGTTAAATCATTTTCACAAGTTGATGCAAAGACGATGATATGATTGATTGAATTTCGTCAGCTCAAAATGATGCCATGAATTTTGATTTATGCTTTTGCTAATCTACTCGTACTATCTCAGCTGTCTTTGCCATGTGCATAGTGTCACCATAGTCACATGCTAACGATATTGTCGGGCCAATATCTTTTTTTCAATTATTAAAAGAACATCTCTACCTTTTGTATGCGATATCTCTTCTGTAATTTTTCTTTTAGACGTGTAGTATGTGCTAGGGAGGAATTCAAACCAGGTTGTGAAAGTATTTCCCCCTAAGCTCTAGATTTAATGTCTGTGTTTGAAACTGTTAGATTTCGTTTCAAGAATCCAAGGCATTTGTTTCCATTTAAAATAATGTTGTCATAATGTAGGTTCCATTTTAAATTTGATTGTAAAGTGATGTCAAGGTATTTTGGAGATGTAACTGATTCTAGGATGTGGTTGTGGGGGATATAATTATGCTTGATTGGTTGGTTTGTTTGGGGGAGGGGCACTGTGAGTTTGGTACATTTATCTGGATGGAAGGCCATAAGCCAATCTGCCTCCCATCGTGCTGCTGAATCTAGGTCTTAGAGTTTAAGGCAGTCATCTTGTGTTTTGATATCTCTGTAAATGATGCTGTCGTCTGCAAAAAGTCTTAATTTACTGTGTGATAGGTATTCTGGAAAGTCATTTATGTAAATGAGGAATAAGATAGGTCCCAATACGGTACCCTAGGGAACACCTGATGTAACTGGTACTGTATTGGAAGATATTCCATTTACAACAACTGTTTGTGTGCGGTCTGACAGAAAGGCTTGGATCCAGAGTAGGGTGTTTTCTTGTATACCATAATATTGGAGTTTATAAGGAAGGCGACGGTGTGGTACCTTATCAAATGCTTTAGCAAAATCCATCATGATCAAATCAGTCTGTATGTACTTATTGTTATTTTGACAAGTTCCTGAATAAATTGCAATAGTTCCGATTCGCATTATCTAGATTTTCTGAAGCCATGTTGAAGATCGTAAATAGAAGAATGTTGTTGTTTTCTAGATATGTCATGATATTACTGGTTATGATATGCTCCATAATTTTACATCAGATGCATGTAAGGGATATAGGGCGGTAATTTACTGCTTTATATTTTTCACCTTTTTTAAATGCTGGCGCTACGTTTGCATGTTTCCAGTCTTTGGGAATGAATGTTAAAATTGGTGCAACTTGTTCGTTTAATTCTTTTAATACTCTCCCATGTATGTTGTCTGGTCCGCATGCTTGGTGTGGATTTAGATTACATAGAAGTTTTGATACTCCAGCCGATGATATGTTTATTTGTGGCATTTTAGAGTGGGGACTGTGACCTTTGTCTGGGATATATGTGTCCGTTTCATTTGTAAATACAGACTGGAATTGGTTGTTTAAAATATCAGCTTGTTCTACTGTGTATGTTACTTTGATACCGTCTCGTTTTAGAGTGGCTACACCAGAGTTGTCTGAAGGGGAACGTACCAATCTAATATAACACAGACAGTACTGGGAAAATAAGTGATATCTATATCGTAGCTGGTAGCGTTCAGGTTAATTACAAGGTGCTTCAAAGGTGTAACTGCCCTGGTCTCGGGTTAAAGTGTCTGTCCTCAGTTGCAGACGTTTGACCTTTATTTTTAATAACAGAGGGCCCACATCTGGATGTGGATCAAACGCCGCTGATTGGTTGGTTACTCCGGAAGTTCCCACGGTAATTATATCGTAGCAGCACAATAACATAAAATCACCAATGCGTATGATATTGTAATAGGTAGATATATTTGATGATCGGAACAAAATATATACTTTATAAATTTGACTAGCAGGCTTTCTTTTCCTATGCAGAAAGTATGGAAATAATGAGAGACATATATACATGTATGCCTTTTTTAGTTATCTTGATTTCAGCTAAGAATTATTTTTTTCCTAGTTTTTCTTCTGTAATTATCGAAATGTGTTTCCATTTTAAACTTGAACTTGTTTGTAAGTGAATTTCCAGTAATGAAGTATAGATTAATATTATACATGATTAGATTTAATGTTTAATAATAAATAAAACTTTGTGCAAAGCTTTACAATATAGTAATATAGAAATATGGGAGAGCATTCCTTCCACCCAGATGTGTCCACAAAGCCATTAAGGCTGGGCAGCCTTACAAGGTCATTGCAATGATTTCTATAAATATTCATGATGAAATGTCAACAAAAGAAGGGACATAACGTGTATTACTTAAAACAAAACTGTGAGATAAAATCAGAACACATGACATGGGTAAAATGCACAGGTCAGTCTGCAAAGGTCATTTGTACTGACATAAGCGACGCCCATTAATCCTGCACAGGTCAATTGCACTGAAATAAGCCACACCCATTTATCCTACACAGGTCATTTGTACTGACAGAAGGAACACATGTATACCATGACACTAATATTTCTTTCTATTTGTAGATTTTTTGTCAACTGTTTTAAATATTTGCATTCATGTATATTCATGCAATCTGTATTATTCATATATATATATATCAATTTATTATCCATGAGGTTTGCCATTTTCATATGTAATATATTCATAGTATGTCACCAATAACAATTGGATCAACCAACTGCAGATGCATTTTTTCAGATAAAATTAAAAGACGAGATATTTTTCAGAGGTGTCGGAGTCAATATGATATTAGTGTTTTGATTGATACACATATCACAAAAAAGTTGAAAACCAATGGCATACTGAATGTATACGATGCATATTTTTTCATCTTATGCTAGTAATAGTAGAGGAATAGCAATATTGTTTAAAAATGTATTTGAGTTCAAAGTTCATAGGGATATTAAAGATAAAAATGGTAATTTTATAATCTTAGATATAACTGTTAGTGACTATCTATTATACATTAGTTGCAGTAAATGGCCCAAATGAGGATAATCCAGAGGTTTTTTTTAAATCTGTAATCTAATATAATTTTATGTGAAAATATTTCAATTATTTCAGTGGGTGACTGGAATGTGGTTTAGAACTATGAAAAGGATACTCTCAATTATTTAAATCACAATAATCCTAAATCACAAGAAACACATTTCAATATTATGTATCAATTAGATATCCATGACAATTGGCGAATTCAAAACACAGACGTACACCGCTTCTCATGGAGAGGCCCGGGGGAAACAAAGTAAGCTTGATTATTCTTACAGGTCAGATCATTCACCAGTCAGTATATGTTTACAATTTAACAATCCAAAAAGGGGTAAAGGTGTTTGGAAATTTAACATTAGTTTACTTTCAGATTTTGAATATATCAATAAGGTCAAAAATGTCATACAAGAAGTATTAAATGAGTACAATTTATATTCATCGGATATTGAAACCAATTTCGAAGATAGTAACTTTTCCATAAATTATCAACTTTTATGGGAAATGATCAAGCTTAAAATAAGTGGAATGACGATATCACACACTTCATACAAGAAAAGGCAAAGAGATGAACAGGGAAAGGGAAATAGAAAAATCTATTCAAAAGAAAACTGAAGATTATGAGAGATCTCTAGATGAAAATTTTTAATTTGAAATAGATATCTTGCAAAGCAAACTACAATATATTAAGGAAATTAAAATCCAGGGTATAGTTACTCCTGCTAAAGTAAAATGGAGAACGGAGGGAGAAAAGTGTTCCAGAAGATATTTTTGTAATTTGGAAAAAAAAGACATTATACAGAAAAGATTATTCCAAAATTAATTTCACAAGATGGAACAGAAAAAACAAACATCTCTGATATTCTTAGCGAACAGCAATCCTTTTATGAACATTTTTATAGCTCAACAAATCCAGTAATAAATGATGTGCACAAAAATGTCTTTTTAAATGATGAGAATCCTTTTATAACCAAAATTTCTGAGAACCAAAAGCAATTGTGTGAGGGAGGACTAACAGAACAGGAATGTCTCAAAGCTTTAAAAACATGAAACATATGAAATCCCTAGGAAACAATGGATTCAAAACAGAATTCTACAAATTTTTCTGGCTTGATGTGAAACAAATTCTAGTTAATCCTTTAAAGAAAGTTATTCCGAACAAAAATTTACTGTAAGCCAAAGACAGGGAATAATCACATGGATTCTAAAAGAGGGAAATATAAATACTCCTTAAAAAATTGGCGACCTATTACCCTGCTAAATGTAGATTTGAAAATATGTTCAGCTATTATCTCAAATAGACTGCAACCAGTATTGGTAGATTTAATAAGTCAAAGACAAAAGGGTTTTTTAAAGGGAAGATATATTGGGGAATGCACCAGGCTGCTTTATTATCTTATAGAAAAAAATGGAAGAGGTTGACATTCCTGGTCTGCTGGTTCTCCTAGATATTGAAAAAGCTTTAGATACAGTAGAATGGTCTTTAAAAACTTCACAATTTTCGGATTTGAGGAGTCTTTTTGTTCTTGGATAAACATCTTTTATAATGATATCGGCAGCTGTATTATAAATAATGGACAAGGCTCTGATTATTTAAAATTGGGTAGGTGTACTGTTTTGTAAAACAAGAAAGACTAGTGTTTTCAAATGAAACTCTTTACTTGAAGTTGAACAAAGTAAACATACCTCCTGAGAGGGTGAAAAACTGAAAATACAAAAATAAAAAACCTTACTAGCAAATCAATACAATAAAAAAACACATACAAGTACAATCGATATCATAAAATGCACAAAAATACACAAAATACAGATAATATGCACTTTAGACTAGGTGAATGCAAAATATATACCTGTAAATTTCTGTGTTTTTTTAGGAAAACGGAAGTACAACCAAAAATTACTTGTTTAATTGTTGCATAAAAATGTGACATATCAACGACCATTTACGGTAATGTTACAAACGGCTACGTGACGATAGCACTATCCAATATTTTGAGAAGTAAAAAATTGCATTTAAATTAAGTCAATAACTAGTAAATTTGATCCGTAAAATCGCATGAATGTATTAAGGCATTATTATCACATATAAACACGGACATGAGAAATAAAACGGATTTGTTCAAATGTTAAATATAACCCAAAAAATTGACACCTTTCAAACTTATTACACTTTGGCGAATCATAATATACATTCAAAAATTATGCATTTATAAGGCAAAAAGGAAAACTTACGCTTTGGTGTCGTGCAGATACAGAAAATATGTAAAATTCAGTTTAAATTTTGACCATAAAAAACTTAACCGGAAAAGCAAAAGAAACTTATCAACACTTTTATTTGGACTGTAATGTAACAAAAAAAATTCTGGTTTTCAATCATAGACTTTCTAAAAACAAAAAAAATATAGATGGAAGCAATGTAAACGTGACTCCAAAAGGTATTATCTTGAGAAATGTACAGTTTGAAAGTAATCTAACTGTTCCGAATTGTATACTTATTTTCAAATATTACTTGTATATATGCAAATTAAAGGATATGTTACCAAGCTTGAAGACAGGGTTTCAATATCTTAATTCTGAAATAAAAATGGAAAAGTACTCTTCACGTCTCTTATCACCCTCAGTAATTGGTGATTGCTTCAACATGAAATGGAAGCCTCTTGAAGTAGCATTAACAAATGTTCATGGTTAAAATAGAGATGTATTTATTAATGAAAATGACCTTAGTATGTGTGGTGGGTGTCAAAAGAATGTATAATTGATTAATGTAATTGAATGTATACATTACATATTTATTCCTTTTTCAAAAATAAACAAATTACAGAAAAAAAGCTTCCTATTATCGGAACATGTGCCTAAGAAACTCCTCAATTCCTTTAAACTAGTTGGACTGGCCATGTACTTATAGCTTCAATCTTTGAAGGATCTGCCAGTACTATTTACAATGTGTCCAAGAAACTTTACCTCTCTATGAAACAAATAGCATTTTTGATGGGAGATTTTAAGACCAACTTCTTTGATTCTAGAAAAAAAAACTGTTTGCAGTCTGGCTAAATGCTCCTCGAAGGTTCTAGAAAAGATAATAATATCATCTAAATAGACAATGCAGATTTCCCACTGCATACCTGCTATGGCATACTCCATCAATCTTTCAAAAGTAGCACAAGCATTAGACAACCCCATAAGCATACGTTTAATTTCAAATAAATCTTTTGATGTAGCGAATGCTGTTTTAGAGGCATCACTAGGGTCCATGCCAACCTGATAATAACTACTTGACAAATCTACAGTACTGAACCACACATTTCCCCTTAAAGCATCAAATGAATCATCAATTCTGGGCAGTGGGTATGAGTCTTTGATTATGATTTCATTTAATTTCCTGTAGTCAAGGCAAATTATTATGCCTGTGGCCTTTTTCACAACCATAGCTGTGGACCATGGGGAATGACTAGGTTGTATAATGTCATTATCTAACATTTTCTGCATTTCAGCTTCAACCTCTTTCCTCTGTGCTAAAGGTACTCGCCAAGGTGGTATTTTTACTGGTTTTTCATCTTTGGTATCAGTTTTATGTTGAACTAAATTGGTCAGACCTAAATCGAATTTAAACATGGAAAACACAGACTGATTGCTAACTAATAAACCCTTTAATTTTTCCATTTGGTCATTGGCCAATTGGTCTTGGCACCTATCTAAGATCACTTGAAATTGGTCTGGTATTGCCTCTTTACACTCACTTTCTAGTCTTGGAAGGTTTCCAATAGGTATGATATCTTGGTCAAGGACTGTTTGTCCCATAGCCGCACAGGTATTTTTTGTATATGGTTTGTGGTTTGTCTGACACATTGATAAGCCTTAAAGAAACAACATCATTCCCCAGCGAACATAAGGACTTGGCTACTAAAATTCCTTTGTTTTTCAGTGTGTCAGTTGTAGAATCAATTGCAAAATTGGTCCCACTCAGTATGGTCCCTACTGATTTAGCAGGTATAATCATTTCACTTTGTGATGGAATAGTAACATTTTCCCTTACTGCGATTCTGAATAAACTAGGTACTTACCTCTCAAGCTGTCCAGGTATGCATTGATTGTTCAATTGCATTGTACGACTAGATACATCTATGACACATTTGTTTTGGTTTTTAAAATCAAAGCCTAACACAGCAGGTATCTCAACATCTGCTACTAACATTAATTGATGAATAACCTGATTGTCAATAAACAATGGAAGATTTATGGTCCCCAATATTCTGAGTTCAATTCCATCAGCCATTCTCAGCTTTTGGTTAGAGGTTTTTAACCTAGTGTGCATTTTTTGTGGTAACTTTTTAAGTATATTACTGTGTAGAACACTCATTGTTGAACCGGTATCTAACAGGCAATATAATGGTATCTGGCAAATATCAACGGTAACAAAAATCCGTCATGAATAGAATTTTTCATTTGAAATAATATAGCTCTCATTTCATTTTCATCATTAGCTGACAGTTGACCCTCACCATCAGCTTCTAGAAGTTTCCCGGGTTCTGATTACCTGACACGAGGCCATTATTAGTAGAAGGGTGACCGTCTCTGGGTTTGAAGTCAGTTTTTGTTTGCATTCGACTTTGGTCAATGGTATTCTGTAGGTCCCGCTTTCTCTTGTTGCAGTCTTTAGCTAGGTGCCCTACTTTCTGACAGTAGAAACAGGATCTGGAATCTTTCTTGAATGATTTATTATTACCTTCATCTTTATCATTTCAGCTTTGATACATAAGAGAGGGTTTTCGATTACTCATATTATAAGCATCGTATCTAAGAGCCAAGTGTAATGCTTCATCAATGCTTTCTGTAGTCAACTGCACAATTGCCCACTCAAGGTCATGGTCATTTAAGGCATTCCTGAAAGCTCTATGATAATTTGTCATGAACCTCTGTAATTGCAGAAAGATGGGCAAGGCGAATCAACCTTTTAACATCTTGAGGTAATTCTGGTAATGACTCCCCCCTTTTTTCTTATCCTGGCATCTACTTGGGCCATATACATTTCAGACTGGTTTGGAGGTGAGAACCTCTTAGTCACAGTTTGTATGAGTTGCGTTCTGAATAGGAAGGTGGACTATCAATGTTAATGTGCCCCACTGTGGTTAAAGTAGCCCCTTGCATACTTGATACAAGTTTAAGCACTTTGACTTCATCAGACCATTGGTTTAATTTAGAAACAGTCTCAAAGTGAACCCTAGTATCAGCCCAGTCAGTCTTGCCATCATAAGTTAATGGTTTGGTATACCCAACATTGCTATGACCCACATTTTTGTTATTCTGACCATCTGGTTTAACAACTACTTCTGATAATGAAGTAGCTTTAGGTACAAAAATATGGGTAACAGTATTTGCAAGAGCATTCATTGTCCATGCCATGGATACATGTATTACTTGGGTCATGGTAATTGTGGTTTTCATTATTTGTAGGTACTGAAGGTGCCATATTTCTTCTATCTGAGTCATGCTGTCCTGACATTGGTAAGTCAGGGTGTATTGTAGATGGCTCACAACTTG
>MJUT01038703.1:154330-173135 GCA_002080005.1 Gigantidas platifrons | reverse complement strand
GGCCAGAGGACTGAAACATTTACTGGTCTTGGGCCAGAGGACTGAAACATTGACTGGTCTTGGGCCAGAGGACTGATGCTCATTGTGAGGACTGCTTCTACTAAATAATAAAATATTCTCTTAGCATCTAGCACAACTTAAATGACCTTTCATCCAAGTGCACCAAAGAAAATATTCTCTTGAGCTTTTTTTCTAACCGAACCTGCTAGCAAGATCCATTGCTTGATCCAGCATATTGTTTTAGGATAAGATTATAATAAGATTTTATGAGAAATATTGTGGAAAATAGTAGTCCTCCTCTCAGAAGACCATCTCATCTGCAATGAAAAAGAGGCCATGCGAGAGGGGTGGTCTCTCTTGGCGGCAACAATTTAGTAGTACACTGCAACCTTTATAATCCGGCACACCAAGGAACCAGGGAAATGTGTCGGATTGCACAGGATGTCGGAATACTCGGGTCTCATTTTAAATAACAGAAATACTTTCGGACCATAAATTTTTGTCAGAGGTCACAGGATGTCAGAAAACTTAGGCGTCGGATTGCAAAAGTTCCACTGTATTGTACTATTTCAGTGTATTTGAAATCTGGACTGAAAAAAAGGGGGGTTGAATATAAGAGAGGAACTACTGTAGTAGGGAAAATTATTTGGATCATGAGTCTGATGAAAAATATACATACTTTTACCACCAAACAATGATCTTTTCTTTCTAAATCCAGCATTCTGTAATTTGCTGTACATTCCGTTTGGATCCTCTGAAGAAAAAAATTTACAAGTATATTTGTTTTGAACAAAATCCTATCACAGTTCATTCAATACTTAATTCAAAATTTTAAACTTTTAATTTTAAAATAAAGTTCTATGAATTGAGATATAAAAAATACTAATAAAACAAAATATTTCCTATGTCACATTTTTTTGGTAATTAAAAATAAACTGTTTGGGTTACCTTGGGTAATTACAAGGGCACTTTCAACAATATTTCATTTATATCATGGCAGTCATATTTTTTGGTGAATACCAGGAGAAAACCAATGATTCCCGGCAAGTCAACTGAAAAACTTTATCACATAAATTTGCATCGAGTTGTCACAGGTCAGAATCATACATACAACTTTAGTGGTGATAGGTACGGATTGCATAGGTAGATGTTATTTCAACTATCATACAAATCACGGCCATGATGACCCATCAAACCCATAAAATGGATCTCAAGACTAAAATCAAAGACAGAAGGAAAGATATGCACTTTAATTTTTTATTGTTTTTCAATCTAACTTAATTATTTAGATTAGAGGTGTGTAAAAATACTTTGTATGTGTAAATGTATATGCAGTCTATCAAGCACTTTTTGGCTTNAAAAAGTTAGGAAATTAGGAGGGTTTTTAGTTAAAAATCAGGAGAATATCAGGAATTTTTTTTATATAAAAAGTGATAAAACCATACAAAAAACCAAAAAAATGGCTGCCTTCCTCCCCTCTATGTACGAGCTTTCAGGCCATAATATATAAATCTAAGCATAGTGTTTTTGATTCCAGATGAAGGTCATGCTCAGAATGTCAGAATGTAATTGGCAGGCTAAAAGGTCTTACTTAGGCATTTTCCTCACCTCCTTTTATTGATAAGATGCTTTACACTAAAATAATTTCAACATATTATTATGTTATTTTTTTTTGTGGGGAAAAAGTTAAAAATCAGGAGTTATCAGGAGTTTATCTAACAAATTCAGGAAAAAATCAGGAACAGCTCAAAATCAGGAAAAATCATGAAAAATAAGGAAAATCAGGAGTCACTTGACAGACTGTATAATATGTGAATTAGGGGTGTCGGTTTTGCCTCTATCTATGATTTTTCGACTGGGCTTTAGAACTGTTTCAACAATGTGGATTTTTTTTTCTTCATGTTATTGATATACATACGTTTGATATTAGCCACTTCTGTTCCTGGATCATCAGTAGAATCCATCGATTTAGGATCATCAAAATCAGTATTCTCTAAATTAGGACTGGTATCAGTAGACTGATCATCATCTCCAACAAGACACAATATACAGTCTGCTGCTACGGTCTCAAACTGAAAAATAATATAACAATAAAACTACTTGACTAAAAATGTAATCTTGTGTCCCCGCCTCCTTTCCATATACATGTATAAGGGTTAGGGTTGGGATTATGGTGTTGAAAGTCACTTTCAACAATTATTTCAGTTATATCGTGGCGGTCAGTTTTATTGGTGGAGGAAACCGGAGTACCCTGAAATCACTGACCTGCCGTAAGTCACTGACAAACTTTATCACATAATGTTGTATCGAGTATATCTCGCCATTAGCGGGATTTAAACTCACACAACTTAAGTGGTGATAGGCACTGATTGCACAGGTAGTTGTATATCCAACTACCATACGATCACAACCACAATGGCCTCCCTTTCCACACACAAACTGAAGATCTAATACAATGACGTTCATGATTATAATGATTTGTTGACTGTTATTTAAATTGAATGAGATGTTTCACAGTCAGTTACACTCTAGAGAGTCTGATTTGTCTAAGAAAAAAAAAGATGGGAAAAAAAGAAATGAACAGTTGCACTTTATAACTTGTGTTTCCAAATAAACCGTTTGTGCCAGGAAAACGAGCGATCGTGTATATGTGTGTTAGGGGAATCAATTTTGCCTCTTTCTCGATTTTTTATTGGATCTTGGAAATGTTCGGACAGTGTGGCATTTTTTGTTTTTCGTTTTATTCACAAAAACTTTTCTTTACCTTTAGTAAAACAATTATTACCTTGAATTAAGTACACAACAAACTCACCTTCCATACTAGTTTATAATCATCACATTTCTGAATCCACTCTGGGACTGTAAATGGTCTAGCTTCTAAAAACCTGGTAGGGTCCATGAATCCATCGTCCTTCTGAAAAGCTATATGTATGTGGTTCACACAAGCAGGAGAATGACTTGCTGTACCAATCTTAACTCCTGCAGATATCTGTATGAAAAATTATTGAAATTACAATGCAGGGTTAAGGTTATCATGTTAAATGCTACTTTCAACAATATTTTAGTTATATCACGGTGGTCAGTTTTATTGGGGGGGAAAAAACCGGAGACCCGGAGAAAACCACCGACCTGTCGCAAGTCACTGACAAACTTTATCACATAAAGTTGTATTAAGTACACCTTGCCTGAGCAGGATTCGAACGCTTAATGTTAGTGGTGATAGGCACTGATTGCATAGGTAGTTATAAATCAAACTATCATACGATCACGACCACAAGGACCCTGGTTTAGATTTTGGCAACAGAAATACAGACAAACCTGTATTAAGAGGTCACCTCTGGGACAAAGACAAAATGGTCTTCAAAGACAGTGATGCTCTTAAAGAGATTCAATTCATAAAGTAATATTTTATGACAGGACAAGAAAAAGGTGACATTTTTATACAGGTGACTGCTTAATAAAGGTGTGTATTCAAACCTTGCTATTTCAAACTTGTATGTCTTTCTTTCTAAATTAAATTCTAATATGATGTCCTTCAAACGCTTTGGGTCCAAACCTGTGGTAAAATATGCGTATATTGGTATATCAGCTGATCGGCAACATCATAATTTGCTTTGGCTATTCAAATACTCAAAAGTAAAATCATTGGTCAATTCAACTTCTACATAATAAGGTTCTGTTGTATCTATAATCCATAAATAACTTCTTTCTTTCAACTTCTAAACTTCTGAAATGGCTGATCAAAATTGTAATATTTTTCTTATGTTCTCATACAACTAGACCATTGATATTTTTGGTTTGTTGTTTATGGTGATAAACTCGACTTTCAACAATATATCAGTTATATCGTGGCGGTCAGTTTTATTTATGGAGGCAACTGGAGTACCCTTAGAAAACCACCAACCTGGCGAAAGTCACTGACAAACTTTAATGATATTCTGAGAAAGATTTTCATACAGTCAAACTTGTCTATAGCGACCATTGAAGGGAGTTCTGAAAAAAGGTCGCATAAGACAGGGAGTCGTTGAATAGAGGTTATGATATTTGCTCCCAAAATCTCGACAGGAAAAACCTAGTTCGGGTATATAATCTGTATCAACTTTTAATCCCGTTCGTGTGGAGGACAAATGCATGAATAGAGCTTAAATTCTGGCAAGAAAAAAGTATAATGAAATAAAAAATATGTTCATTTATCGTTAAATATTTCCGTCCTTTGTGGGTGAAATTAAAAAAAAAAGAATAATAATATTAAATGATCGAGTTTTTTTACTTTCATTCAACAGCTAATGATTTTCAAAATCACGATTATTTATTTATAAAACAGAAAGATTAAAACGGTATTTTCTATAGCAAGCAATTTTAAATATTTAATATAAATAAGAAATAAACACAAATAAACCAAAACAACAATAATAAATCATCACGTGAACAACTTACCTGTAAAAAAAATGGCGGTCTTATACAATAACGCTAATCGTAACTTCATTTAATATGAAAAATCTATTATTATGAACTAGTAACAGGTATGGACTTTGGGAGTGAGATGTTGTCAGTAGATCATGCAAATATCAGCTAGAGGGAAATTGGCAACAATCGCTGCATCAGCTGGTAAAAACGAAAAATTTTCCAAAGTCGGGACGGTATTTGTTTATTTATTATCTAACTTCCGGTTTGATAATAATCTTCTAATAGTCGTTATATGAAGGATTTTTACCCAAAGAACACGGTCGTTAGTCGCGTTAGACAGTGGGTCGTTATATAAAGGTCGAATGCACGGGAAAACACTGGGGAGAAATAAATAAGGTCGGCTAACAAAGGAAGTCGTTATACAGAGGGGGTCGCTAAGACAAGTTTGACTGTATTTTGACAGTAACACTGACTTACAAGTTTGCCGATGTACTCTGGATCATCCGAGTGTTGAATGTTTGATTCTGGTCTAATATTAGTGATATAAATGTGGACATCCTGTAGCGATCCCCCTGTAGCTCTAATTTCTATCTCATCGTCTCTATCTGTCCTCATAATATAGCCTGGGAACGGAGCAACAATCTATAATGAAATCATAGAGTTAGTGAGTGATTGTGATTTAACACCAATTCAGCAATTTTTCAGCTATATCATGGCGAGAACAAGTTACATTCAATGAGATGATGACGATGAGGCCCGCTTTGTACTAGACCACCACACTTAGTTGGATTATAATAGTGCTAGTTCACTGAAACAATAGTCTGAGGATAGACATGTTGCCCCACTGAGACACATTATCTTGATTCCGAGCCAACCAGTCTTTGTTCTTTCTCTCAATGCTGCATGATTAGCAAAGAAGCAACAAATACCAATTTTATAATCGTTGTAGTTTTACCATATCGTGACTTGAACCCACGATATACCACACTCGAGGCGGGCACACTAACCATTACACAACTGATGAACCCACGATATACCACACTCGAGGCGGGCACACTAATCATTACACAACTGATGAACCCACGATATACCACACTCGAGGCGGGCACACTAATCATTACACAACTGATGTGGTTACAACAAAATCATAAGAATAATGCTAATAGTAAATAGCATGGCTTAAAATCTTAACATAATTCTGTACATATTAAGGATATTACATCATTCTTCTTTAGTTTTGGAATTTATTACAATCTTCACAAATAACATTTTGACCCATAAGCCATTCAGACTTCTTGAGTTGTAGAATTCAGGAGTCCGAATGCAAATTTACTGGCCCCAATAAAAATTGGCAGCTAATTGTCTAAACCAATGTTTTTCCGGAACTAATTGATTATTACTGGATTTGTCTGTTGGACAGGCATGTTTGGGAATCTGTGGTTACTTTTGACACACAAGCCCGTTGGCCTTCTCACTTGCGATATTTTAGAAGTCTGCGGCCAATTTTACTGGCTAGGACTGTCGGGCTTGTGGCTAAATTTCGAGACTGTTATTAATGTCAATTGTTACATCAACACTAAACAAGATATGAATGGTTAAATCCCTTCTCAAACTTGATCGCATTCAACAATGATAACCTGACACTATTCCTCCCAGAATTCTGCTTAAAGTGTGGGAATATTTGGATCAGAAACTCAGACAAGCAAATTATATGAAAATTAATGTTTAAGATCTGATTACTTTCATTTTCGCTTTGAAGTTAAAAATCAAAAACAGAAAAAGTAATGAAACATAATGAAACTGGAGGTTGTATTATAATTTCTATCCTACCTCTTCCCCATACTCTGCTTCTAGATCAACACCCTCTGACCAATACTCGTGTGCACTTCCTTTCATCTTTGCAGGATAGAAACCTTGACCTTTACAACCACTACCATCCATTCTGGTGTCTTTAGGAAACTCCTTGTGGGCTTTAGGACCAAATATCCTGTCAATAATTGACCTGGCAAACTGGTATCTACAATTACATTGATTACTGTAATGTAATGGCTTTAAAAAACCAATGGAAATCTGCATTGACCTTTTATCTAGAGAATACCACTCTTGACCTTTGACCGAGGGAGTAAAGAAAAGTTCTGAAATGAATATTTTCTGTCACAAACTTATAAATTGTATGTGAATTGTAACTACAGTATAACCTGTATATAAAGGCCACTCAAAGGAACCTGACAATTGGCCCTTTTAAGAGCAGTTGCCCTTTATATACAGGTTAAAATTATATGCACTATTCATTAATGGGCAAAATGAGGGTGCCCTTTATAGACAGTGATTTGATATAAAGAGGGGCCCTTTATGGCCAGTTTGATTGTATTATGAAATCCTAAGAGAATTTCTGTGTTACAGATGGAAGGTATTTACCACATGTTATTTTAAAATAAACAGATTTAGATCATCGATCTTTTATTTCAATTATCTGATGTTTTGCCTTCTACAATCAGTCTATTTTCAGGACTATTTTATAAATGTGTTAATTTTTTAGGACATTTCAGTTTGAAACCAACCCACGGTATGGTGTATTTGATATAACCATAAGTGATAAAGTTTGTCAGTGACCTGCAGGGGGTTCATGATTATCTGCAGTTATTTAAGTGTCCTCCATCCAACTGACAGCAACAATATAACTGTAATATTATTAAGAGTGATATAAAACACTCATGGACAAACAGAAACAGTAATTAGTAATTTTTTGGGGTCATAATATAACATTTTGACCTGATAACTCAGTCTTGTAGGTTATATGCAGATAGGTCTTTTCACAGCTCTTTTTCCTGAATTTGTCTAAGGAGGGCAAGTACGAAAATTTGTCAACTACTTTATATGCTTTAATACTTTATACAGGGTTCCCACTCTTTTCCAGATATGAAATTCCAGGGTTTTTCCAGGACTTTTTTCAGTTTTCAAGGATAAGTTTTCTTGTTCGTTATTTGCCACTTGAACAAGTATTTTGTTATTATCATGGATTTCTTCACGTGTGATTGAATATTGATCGCCATCATCGGAACTAATTCATGTAACATTGACCTGCACTACTTCTACAAACACATTGCAGATTCAGATGCAAGTTATCAATTCGTCCCTATGCCTTTCGTCCTTCTTTTGGTCTATTGTAGATGCTTTTATTATTATTGGGACGAATAAAGCAAGAGACGAATTGATTATCGGACCAAGGGAAGTAACTCGAAATTGACAAATTGCATCAAAACTTCCGGTGGTTAAAAAATTACACTTTCAATAAAGATTTCCAGGGTAAATACCGGATTTTGACCATTTTTTTAATTTTCAAGAACATTTCCCGACCGGGAACGTGTATAACGATATTCCAGGGTTTTCCAGGATGCATGGGAACCCTGTTTATAACTGAATCTATCTTTGTAGTAAATGGTATTTAAATAAATATATATTCACAATTAAATGTTTTATGTTTTATTTTCAAACTAAGTACATTTTTTTGGGGTATAATTTTTACTTTAAAAGTATGGATTCCATTCAGTATTTAGTATTCATAATGAATGCAGCATATTTTATAAAATGTCCAAAAAATTCTGAAGAAAATATAACTCACCCCTCTTTAAGAATATCATAAGCTTCCTTTACTTTCCTTATGGTACCAAACACAGTTTTATACAACTTTAAGAACGGGTCTATAAAACCTATCAGTGGCTTGAATGGTTTCAAAAGGTCATTAACTAGGACAGTAATGTTGTGTGTTATCTCCTTTCTCAATGCACTCTGAAAAATATATCATTGTTAATATTCAAAATTTATACATGTTCAAAGTGTACAACTTAAAGACAACATAAAGACAACAGCCTAGCACATGAACTTATACTAATCATCCTGCATTTGTATTAAATGAGTTTTCCAGTATATAAATCAACATTGTAGTTCAAATATATTTTGAAATCCAAATATTCCATGCCATAGTTCTTGTTCTTCTGTTTCTAAAAATGCATGGTTGTATAAATTAGGTACTTTCTTCACACAAAAAATTAGTTCTCAGTAATAAATTAAACAAATTACTTTGAAGAATAAAAACCGATCCAATGCAAGGACTAACAAGATGAACTGTGAGCTAATTCTCACTTATAATACCCCCGCATATATGTTCAATGTGTATAAAAACCAACCAAGTCGACAAACAGGAAGTAGGAATCTGATGGGTCCAAAAACGCTTCCCACGATATGAGTTACCTATATGAAGCTTGTGACCAAATATCAGATTTCTGCCATCAATAGTTGCTGAGAAAAATGCGACGGAAAATATCTTGGGACGGACGGAAGGACAGACAGACGGAAGGACGAAAGGATAGAAGGACAGACAAAGGTAAAACAGTATACCCCCCTCCGGTGGAGCAGGGGTATAATTATAATATCACATCAAGACAAATGCAGACTAGTTGCTATTAAAGTCTAAAAAGACTTTCTAGTAAAGGGAGGATCCAAGTACAAAAAAAAAACAAAAAACATACAGGTAAAAGAAAACACACACAAAAGCCATCAGTGAAACTTACTGTTGAGTGCTTTCCTTTGGTGAAAATAGAGATGGCATCATCATCATGTCTGAACTGTTCCTGGACCCAATCAACACTGTGATGAGCAATGCTTTCAGAGGCAGCCTTAGATAGTCCCAAGACAATCTCAAACTGGTGCCCAAGATCAAACCAATATGGCTTGTCGTCTGTAACAGAGTATGTAATATATATATCTAATGATTTATAATCAAACCTAGCTATGGAATCAGTGCCTATCACTGCTAAACTTATGAGTTTGATTTACACTTGTGGAAAGGTTTGCTTGACACGGCAGGTCGTTGGTTTTCTAGGTGTACTCCAGTTTCCTCCACCAAAAACAACCGACTGCCACGATATAACTGAAATATTGCTATTAAAGTGGCATTAAACAAGAATAACTCATCCTGAGTATAAAAGAATAATACCTATAGTGTGTGATAATGACATTCAGCTGCTTAATTGGGGGATTACAAGTTGATTTAGATACGAAAATACATTGTAGAAATAACAGACTTATAGAATTTTGCCAAAAGTACAAAAAAATAATAGGAAACACCCTATTGCTAATTCAAGGAGGCCATGGTAATAATAGAAATAGTTATAGCTACAACAAACAATTAAGCCTCGTAATCATACACAGAAAAATTAGTCAATGTGACATATGATGTTTGTTAATGAAATCTGACAGTAAAATGTTTTTTCCTCAGGGTGTTAAAACTTAGAAGAAAAAGAATAATAAAACACAAAAAACCAAATTTACATGATTTAAACATAGTTGATATGTTAAAATGAGGCATAAAAGGTCAGCTTTTATTGCTGTTGTTCATACAAATAATTCACATTTTTCTTTTGAATCATAGGCAGGTGAAAACAAAATAAGAAAATATGACTGTATAAGTGCTTAACTTTTGGGGGTGTAAATTATGCCATTTGTATTGACAACAAACCATACAATTTGGAATTAATTTGAGGAAAACAATATTGTTTCCAGTTGAACAGACAGATTGAAACTTTCATGCTGGGGTAAATATTGTGCATTTTAGTAGTTATAGGAAGCTGATAATCAGTTGTACTTACCTTTCAAGAAGAAACAAGCTTCCTGTGTTCTATTGACAGCATCTAACAGAGCCATCACAGAGGTATAAATTCTGCAAAGGGTGAAAAATTAATTTAGAAAAAAATACAAGATCAAGCTATATTACATACAACTTAATATGTTTGATTTACATTTATCAATGAAATATTATCAATAAGGTTTTACGAGTTCAACTCTCATGCATAGTGATTCAAGACAGGGTTGGGTTAAATGTACTTCAGCATTGATTCGATTTGGTAGATGTCTGGAAACACTTGAGGTGTTATCGAGGTCCTGTCCAAGCCAAGATGCCCCCTCAATACAACTTTATGCTATAAATTTTGTTAACAAGCATGTGATTTTGTTAGTGTACTATGGTTTCTCCCTCAAATAAAAATAACAAGCATGAAATACTGGATACTGTTGAAAGTGGTTTTCAACAAACTTAGCTCAAACTAAAACTAACAAATACATATTGTTTAAAGATCAACAGATATATGTGTTGCACAATACAGTAATTTCATATTCATTTTCAGATACCGTATTTACTGGTGTATAATGCACAGGATTTTACCCAGATTATTTATTTTGTAGGAGGGATACACATTATAGACAAGAACAATGTGTTTCACTCTTTTTCAGACCGGAAAATTACATGTCGGCCATTTTTTTTTCCGTTTTTTTTTTTTAAAGTCGTCCGTTTCGTATTTTCAAGTTTAAAGAATATAAATAGTTCTAATATTCACTCAGAAGAAGAGACAAGCTCAAAGCTATCAAAAATATATACGATTGACATTTAATTCTTACATTTCTGACCACGATTTTTTTTCAAAAGTCCATGCGCATTATAGACACGAACAAGTTTTTTTCTGGAGATTTTCAAGGCCAAGAGGGGTGTGCATTATGCACCAATGTGCATTATAGTACCCTAAATACGGTACACCAGTTTCCTCCACCTTTCAGAAGATTCTTACTTATTTTTTATTCTTACTTATTTTTCATTACTTGTTAGAAAATTTAAACTAACAAGTACTGGTAATGATGAAATATATAACTAAGCACAACAATACAAAAACAGTCCTTGTTCAAACCTTTTACAGATAAAATCAGAAATGACAAGGATATAAGCAGATGGAAATTTAACTTTAGTCCCCGCTCGGATCAGGCACAAAAATTGTGGCAGTGTGAAACTGATAAATGGAATCGCAACCATCCATCTCATCTTAATATCTATAGATCTAAAAATATTTATGGTGAGTACATAGTTATAAATTAATTCTTTATTTAACAAAGAATGCCAATAATTATGAGCAGTTTTCCTTGTATAGAGCTCAACAGTATATATAGTTATTACTTACGTCATTGCTCCTTTGCCAATCTTAGTTATGGCAGTTTTAGGATCTTTGATGATAATTCTGAAGGAATCAATGATTTCCACAATTGAATCATACACATTCTTGGCATTCTGTGGTATTATCACTGTAATTATTTCTTCCAAAGTCTGAAATAAAAAACATTGATGTATTTTTCAGGCAACCATTTCACTTAAGGTCATCAATCATAGAAAAAAACAAAAGTGCACTCTTTACTAACAAATAGTTTTCTAGTGGTCTAAAATATCTGAAATCTTGTAACAAAATAGAAAAGACAACCATAAATGTCTTATCCTCTACACAAAAAGAATATTTTTATAAAAAGTGGTTGCCATTTGAAACTGTCCTTGGTGTTTGAAATTTCAGTGTAGTGCTGCAAAATGTTTTGTTTTGAAAAAATTAAATGTCTTTTGTCTGTATAAAATTTCACATGTATATCATATGTTTTTGTATTTGTATCTGTCTCTGCTTTTCTTTAAAAATAAACAAATTAAAAAAAGAAAATCATGGGGGTCTATGAGGCGTTGCAGATTAGAGATGGGAATCCCTTTCTGTACCACATTAAAATTCAATGTTTGGCTCTGGGAAACCCAAGAGAATAATGTGATAAATAAAAAATGAATAGCAGGTGCACAACATCATGTCCTGCAAGTGGTCATTTATAAGTTTGATTGGTTTATGTCATGTTGTTTAGTTTCGGAATAAGGAAAATTTGACAACACACATGAAAACAAGACGACGGAGAGTGATTCCTATGTGTTCACTCTGCTACACAGGGAACATAATAATAGATCCAGAATCTGAAATAGAAAAACATGTCGTCCCACTCGAACACAGTATCTTGATTCCGAGCTAATCACTCTTTCTCCTTAATGCCGCATGCATAGCGGAGAAGAAACTAATACCAATTTTATTAGTCTTTGGTTTGACCCAATCAGGCTCGAACCCAGGATCTACTCCTCTCAAGGTGAGCATGCAAAACATGAAACCACTGATGCAGTTCACTTACATTATAAAATGTCATCACGTCAGTTTTGATGTCGTTAAACAATTTCTGTACATGCATCACCAATTTCTTTACAGGTCTTATAAAGGGAGGCAAATCCATTTCATCAATTCTTCCAAGGGTCTTTACTGCTTGTATGGCTTTTTCTCGTAGATGGATAACCTGAAACAGAAAATGATGGGATTCAAAAATATAAATATTACTAATAAAAATTGTATAAGCCCAATTATATTAAGATGAACAAGTTTGTGTGCTTCCCCAACATTTGTTCATCCTGTTCGTCAATTTATTTACAGAAGAAATAGGTTCTTCCAATCTGCCAAAACAAGAGATTTAAATATCTTTTACTCGTGTGTGAAATTCAATGTCTTTTACCCTCAATCCATGATACTGCATTCAAGAAAGGACAGAATTTTTCATACTTGTGAAAGATTTACTAACATCCCTTGTAATGCCTTATGGGTAATTTTTTTTAACTTAAAATAACTGTTGAAATTGTCATTCTATCAAAATTACATTACCCCATAATAAATTAAGCTAGAAAATATTTAGTAAGAAAATATATGGATGTAAATAGAAATTGGAGATTATTTAATCTTACACTCAAGACAAAAATTAAAGTAAAAAGAACAGTGTTTTTATTGTTGTTCTACATTTCACAGTCACAGTAATGAACATAAACTCACAATGAGCACTGGTCCTCTAGCCAAAGACCAGTAAAATTTTGCTCGGACCAGTAAATTTTTCAGTTTTTATTTAGAACTATATAAAAATATATTCAGTAAATTCAATTTTCATTTCAAGGATTGATTATTACCCCAAAACGAGTGTAAAGCAGTACATAGCCTGCAGTTGAATGTTAAGATACTCTTTGCTTCTGTAGATAAACGTTACATCTGGGCATCAAAACAAATACAAACCGTTTTCGGTATTGTTCAAGAGCATCAACGGGCATCTATGTTATTATTTTATCACAAACAAACACAAACCGTTTTCGGTAGTTGTTCAAGAGCATCAACAAAATCAGCCACAAGTTGTTTGATGGAGAGTTTTCCTGATATGATATGTTTAAATAAATCAATCCCCTCTTTAATTCCTTGAACAATACCCTTTATAGCACCACCAAATCCCTTTGCCATTCCTCCTACTTTCTTCATATCATTTTCCTGTAAAAACAAATTTTGTCAGTCTTTTATTTGCCATTAAAATGTCAGTGATGTTTATCATCAGTAATTTGAAAATATTTCCTTTGATCTTACCAGTGATATTGTCAGTATAAGAGAAATGACTTTGATACTGAACATTATCCGTCAAGTGTGATGTCAATTACATAAGGCCAAAAAAAAATGTGTTTAGGGTTTCATCCCTAAAAAAAATAGGGTAGGTAAGTAGGGAAATTTTTTTTTTAAATAGTTTTACATTAAGTTAATGGGGAAGAAATTCAAAGTTTAACGGTGCTTAAGCCAAAATGACCATAAAAATGTAAGGGTAGGTATTTTTGAGAGCAAAAAAATAGGATAGGTAGGGAAACCCTAAAAACACATATTTTTTTGTTTGGCCCTACAACGTTTTTGATAAAAACAATATCATCAGTTTGGAATATCCCGATATACATTATCACTAGGAAAAATTTCTTTCATATATATGCGACTAGTGCTAGCTTACTGAAACATCAGTCCGCAGACAGACACATCTCCCCACTCGGACACATTATTCTGATTCCGAGCCAACCAGTCTTTGTTCTTACTACTTAATGCTGCGTACTTAGGGGAGAAGCAACAAATACCAATTATATAGTCTTTGGTTTGACCGGATCGGAGCTCAAACCCACGACCTACCACACTTGAGGCGAGCATGCTAACCATTACACCACTAATGTGGTTTGATCAGCTAGGATGCAAAGACAATTCAAAATATAAGATACTGCATTTTACTAACCTAAGTAATATCTTTGGCTTTTTTTTACAATTTTATAGAACATGTCATTTTTGTAAGAAAAGTATGAAGATACCACACTGTAAATCAATGGACAGACAATAATTTTTCTTTTAGATACCACACTGTAAATCAGTGGACAGACAATAATTTTTCTTTGATCTTCACACAATATATTATACAATTATTGACTTTTGATGACGTTAATATAAGGATTTATCGACAAAAGAAACAATATTCATGGAGGGGGGGTCGCAAATTGGATGCAATAGGGAATTGAATGATGGTAAGTCAGCAATCATATTTGTACTATTTTTTGTGGGGTACGTGCTGCCGGCTCATCTTTTTAGTTTTCTGTGTTGTGCAGTGTTTTTTGTTTGTTTTGTTTGTCTTTGTCCTGTGCCTTGTGATCCCAATGTTGCCAGTCGACTCGCAGCCGCAAGTGAGAAAGTTTACCAGTTGCTTGCCCATGGTCGGTGGTTCTCTCCGGGTACTCCAGTTTCTTCCACCACTAAAACTGGTTGCCATAATATAGCTGAATATTGCTGAAAGTGGCGTTAAGCACCAAAAAATCAATAAATCAATCAACCAATGTTGCCAGTGTCTCTAGATTTTCCATTCTTGATTGCCATCTCTAACTTTTATTTTAACAGAACAAATACCTGTAAGATATTCAAGTTGTATTCAGTTCTTCCTTTGAAGCAGAGTCTTGCCAGGAAAAAGTCAAAGTTTTTACCAATCATTCCAAGATGGACTCTAGCATAAGCTTCATCTTGGACGTTGACTTTTAAATGTCCCTTCAGTGGAGCTATAATAATTAACATATAAAAATTTATAAGTTTTACAGAAGAAAACTTACATGTCAGTAGACATGAAAGATGATTTAATTATGAAAATTAGATAAAATTAAAGGACAGTCTTTACTGTCTAAGCTGAACCTCTTTGTGATCAGCTTTTGTGCTCAGAATGCACTTCTATTTAACAACATTCAGTGTGCATTCCTCACGATGAGTATCGGTCCTCCTGCCCAAGACCAGTAAAACTTTGTTCGGATCGGTAAATTTTTCAGTTTTTATTTAGAACTACATAAAAATATTCAAGAAAGATTCGGACCAGTAAATTCAAATTTTCATTTTGAGGACTGATTACTGTATGTAATCATGTCATTCATCTTTGTCCACCCAATGATATAGGACTGATTACTGTATGTAGTCATGTCATTCATCTTTGTCTGCCCAATGATATAGGACTGATTACTGTATGTAGTCATGTCATTCATCTTTGTCCTCCCAATGATATAGGACTGATTACTGTATGTAGTCATGTCATTCATCTTTGTCTGCCCAATGATATAGGACTGATTACTGTATGTAGTCATGTCATTCATCTTTGTCTGCCCAATGATATAGGACTGATTACTGTATGTAGTCATGTCATTCATCTTTGTCTGCCCAATGATATAGAACTGATTACTGTATGTAGTCATGTCATTCATCTTTGTCTGCCCAATGATATAGGACTGATTACTGTATGTAGTCATGTCATTCATCTTTGTCTGCCCAATGATATAGGACTGATTACTGTATGTAGTCATGTCATTCATCTTTGTCTGCCCAATGATATAGGACTGATTACTGTATGTAGTCATGTCATTCATCTTTGTCTGCCCAATGATATAGGACTGATTACTGTATGTAGTCATGTCATTCATCTTTGTCCACCCAATGATATACCAGACAGTTAAAAACATTATCCAATCAGGCAACTACTTTCAATTTTTGTGCTAATTTTAAGATTTGAATTCCATATGATTGGATGATAATAAATAACTAATAAAATATCCAACAGAAGTCAAATTTTAATTAGATTGACCTATCTATAACTTGGCCACAAATAAAATTAATTAAATTAAATTTATAAATATGTCAAAAAAGACAAATTTGAAAAAAAATATTAGTTTCTGGATGGACATGTGAATAATTAATTTCTATGCAAAGAAAATATGACATGCATATAAGTAAATCAGTTTGGTGAAAAAACATGAAAGACGACAGGTATTGTTCCTTGTA
Source organism: Gigantidas platifrons (assembly GCA_002080005.1). NCBI lineage: Eukaryota > Metazoa > Mollusca > Bivalvia > Mytilida > Modiolidae > Gigantidas > Gigantidas platifrons. The sequence goes on along the minus strand of MJUT01038703.1, from coordinate 156,699 downwards.
TGTCGATTCTGTTATGTAAATGACAAAACAATATAATGATTTCTGAAAAGATAGTTAAACGGTGAGTCAACAATTGCATCAATATCAACTAAACCTAATGTTCAACTACCTGTCACTGCAAACCATTGAACACTAAAACGACCACAACACATAGCTTTGGAAATTCAAGTCCTGGCTTAATTTGGGACAGGCACAAAAAAGTGCTCTGCAGGTGATGCAATAATATGAGTTGATCAAGTGAAACATACCAATCTGTAAGTCTAGATAATTCTGAATGATGATTCCAAAAGAAGCTCCAATGTCTTCTGTACCTAACATCTTTCTCCAGTCTATCCCGGGGGCCTGAAGTCTGAAGTGTATCCCTTCAAAGAATCCTCTCTTTGTTCGATGTTCTATGCCTACGACATGCATGTCTGAAGCATAGGGGTCTATTATACCTGTCTCGTTACTTCCAATCCTAAAATACAAGATTTAGTTGTATTAGTCAAACTGTCCTTAAAAGTCACCTTATTTTAGCAGGAAATTTGTTTTACGTCGCCCTTTACAGATCCTTCCTCCCAAGATATAGTACAATGCTGAATTAACATCAAAGAATTTTTTTTTAAAGAAACAGGACTTAAAGTTTGCAGCAGAGTAGAAAATTAAGTCATTCTAAGGCTACAAACAGTAGGTTGCATAGTTTCCTCAATCATTACTGCTATGAGCTATCTGTTTACGTGCAAAATCTTTCAAGTTTTAACCATGCCTGTTTCAAAAAAAAATAATGAAATCTTGCAAACATATATCAGGTGAAATGCTTGTCTTATAAAGCCACTCTCACCAAAGGCCACTACTCTCATCAGGCCTAAAATTCAGATGCACTTTGACAGCAACATACTGTCTACTTTCTTAAAAGATCCCCTTTTCATTGCAGAAGGGATAGCCTTGTTAGAGGGGCGACTATTGCAATTGTCAAGATCTAAACAATGTAAGATACAGGTGACTGAAACATTAAAGAAAATAACATCCAAGAATTTACCTTGCATTCATAGGTGAGAGAAGCATGGATTTTGGATGAGCCTGATACATCAACAAAGCTTCATATCTCACATTTTCATCTTCATCATACATAGCAGTGTTCAGTAATACATCAGCTGCCTGTAAAAGAAAAGGTTTCCATTGACAGTTACTTTCCTTTATCAATTCATGTTATACTTGTAAGATATTTGCCCCCTTGGCCTTGGGGTATAGAAATAAAACCTTCTACAAACATTCTAGTCGTCAGCATGAACTTGTTGACCCTTGTAAAATATCCATTTCTCAAATGGCATCTCTTCCCTTTTACATAGACTTTTTTCTTTCCTTTATCACTGACAAGACTTTTACCAGACTTGACTCTATGAGTAGCATGACAGGTGTCTTATAACAAACAGGAACAGCTTACCCTTCCTGAGCACCTGGGTTCAGCATGACAAGTGTCTTATAACAAACAGGAACAGCTTACCCTTCCTGAGCACCTGGGTTCAGCATGACAGGTGTCTTATAACAAATAGGAACAGCTTACCCTTCCTGAGCACCTGGGTTCAACATGACAGGTGTCGTATAACAAACAGGAACAGCTTACCCTTCCTGAGCACCTGGGTTCAACATGACAGGTGTCTTATAACAAACAGGAACAGCTTACCCTTCCAGAGCACCTGGGTTCAGCATGACAGGTGTCTTATACCAACCAGGAACAGCTTACCCTTCCTGAGCACCTGGGTTCAACACCAGAAAAAAACAATATCTTTGTCAGGACTACGAACTTGGCTTATCTTTAAATCTATAATCTTACCATATGATGTTCATATTTCCTCAGAGCATGTACTCCTGCTCGTTTGATCCAGGGAGAGTTTGTTGTATTAATGTGTGAGATGATATAGTCAAATGAATGATCCATCCTAGCATTACCAAGAGTCTCCAGTAATACAACTCTGTGTTGGTCATACTGTAACTTCTCTGCTTTAGTCTGTACTGCTCTTCTTTCTCTGTACAACCAGGGATCTAAAATAAAATCCATAACATGTTTAGATGGATCAGAAAAATTACAAACAGTAGTCTCCCTCTTATAAAGACACATCTTCTGTAATGAACAATTGGCATTATAAGAGGGGTAGCCTCTCATGAGGGGGATGATTTAGTAGTTGTAGTATCTCACATGATCTGATGAGAGGAGTGGCCTTTTGTGGGGTGGCTTTATGAGAGGGGTCTACTGTAGTATCTCACATGATCTGATGAGAAGAGTGGACTTTTGTGGAGTGGCTTTATGAGAGGGGTCTACTGAAGTATCTCACATGATCTGATGAGAGGAGTGGCCTTTTGTGGAGTGGCTTTATGAGAGGGGTCTACTG
>MJUT01038703.1:111395-123147 GCA_002080005.1 Gigantidas platifrons | reverse complement strand
CGCCAATACAAGCTTTAGGAATGGACCGGTAAACTGTGCACAATAAACTTGATTAACGCCAATACAAGCTTTAGGAATGGACCGGTAAACTGTGCACAATAAACTTGATTAACGCCAATACAAGCTTTAGGAATGGACCGGTAAACTGTGCACAATAAACATGATATCTACGTTTTTATTATGTAATTTGACTGTACTCTAATATTTATCTCTATCATAAACTTGATATCTATGTTTTTATTATGTAATTTGACTGTACTCTAATATTTATCTCTATCATAAACTTGATATCTACGTTTTTATTATGTAATGTGACTGTACTCTAATATTTATCTCTATCATAAACTTGATATCTATGTTTTTATTATGTAATGTGACTGTACTCTAATTTCTATCTCTATCATAAACTTGATATCTATGTTTTTATTATGTAATTTGACTGTACTCTAATATTTATCTCTATCATAAACTTGATATCTATGTTTTTATTATGTAATTTGACTGTACTCCAATATTTATCTCTATCATAAACTTGATATCTGTTTTTATTATGTAATTTGACTGTACTCTAGTATTTCTCTCTATCATAAACTTGATATCTATGCTTTTATTATGTAATTTGACTGTACTCTAATATTTATCTCTATCATAAACTTGATATCTACGTTTTTATTATGTAATTTGACTGTACTCTAATATTTATCTCTATCATAAACTTGATATCTATGTTTTTATTATGTAATTTGACTGTACTCTAATATTTATCTCTATCATAAACTTGATATCTACGTTTTTATTATGTAATTTGACTGTACTCTAATATTTATCTCTATCAGAAACTTGATATCTACGTTTTTATTATGTAATTGACTGTACTCTAATATTTATCTCTGTCATAAACTTGATATCTATGTTTTTATTATGTAATGTGACTGTACTCTAATATTTATCTCTATCATAAACTTGATATCTATGTTTTTATTATGTAATTTGACTGTACTCTAATATTTATCTCTATCGTAAACTTGCTATCTATGTTTTTATTATGTAATTTGACTGTACTCTAATATTTATCTCTATCATAAACTTGATATCTACGTTTTTATTATGTAATTTGACTGTACTCTAATATTTATCTCTATCATAAACTTGATATCTATGTTTTTATTATGCTATTTGACTGTACTCTAACATTTATCTCTATCATAAACTTGATATCTACGTTTTCATTATGTAATTTGACTGTACTCTAATATTTATCTCTATCATAAACTTGATATCTATGTTTTTATTATGTAATGTGACTGTACTCTAATATTTATCTCTATCATAAACTTGATATCTATGTTTTTATTATGTAATTTGACTGTACTCTAATATTTATCTCTATCATAAACTTGTATCTATATTTTTATTATGTAATTTGACTGTACTCTAATATTTCTCTCTATCATAAACTTGATATCTATGTTTTTAGTATGTAATTTGACTGTACTCTAATATTTATCTCTATCATAAACTTGGTATCTATGTTTTTATTATGTAATGTGACTGTACTCTAATATTTATCTCTATCATAAACTTGGTATCTATCTTTTTATTATGTAATTTGACTGTACTCTAATATTTATCTCTATCATAAACTTGATATCTATATTTTTATTATGTAATTTGACTGTACTCTAATATTTCTCTCTATCATAAACTTGATATCTATGTTTTTAGTATGTAATTTGACTGTACTCTAATATTTCTCTCTATCATAAACTCGATATCTATGTTTTTATTATGTAATTTGACTGTACTCTAATATTTATCTCTATCATAAACTTGATATCTATGTTTTTATTATGTAATTTGACTGTACTCTAATATTTATCTCTATCATAAACTTGATATCTATGTTTTTATTATGTAATTTGACTGTACTCTAATATTTATCTCTATCATAAACTTGATTATATGTTTTTATTATGTAATTTGACTATACTCTAATATTTATCTCTATCATAAACTTGATATTTATGTTTTTATTATGTAATTTGACTGTACTTTAATATTTATCTCTATCATAAACTTGATATCTATGTTTTTATTATGTAATTTGACTGTACTCTAATATTTATCTCTATCACCACTAAACATAATAACATTATAAGTTAGATTTCGTTCTGCGTCCGTTGTTTCATCCAACATATTAAAACTTACGATATAAATGCAGTATTTGTGTTTGTTTGTTGTGATGGTGTTTAACGCCACTTTCGACAATATTTCAGCTACATCGTGGCGGTCAGTTTTATTTGGTGCAGGAAACAGGACCAGAAAGAAAACCACCGACCTGTTACAAGTCACTGACAAACTTTATCACATAATGTTATATACCTCATCCTGATCGATATTCGAACTCACAAGGTCAGTGGTGATAGGCACACTGATTGCATAGGTAGTTATAAATCCAACTACTATACGATCACGGCCACGACGGCCCCACTATTTGTGAATAAGGCGGTAAATACCCACAAACATGTTGTTATTTTCATCTGCCCAGCATTTCGCCACCAATTTGCATGAAAAGAGGTTAAACGGGAACATATTAAAAGAGGTTAAACGGGAACATATTAAAAGAGGTTAAACGGGAACATATTAAAAGTATTTAAGATGATGACAACATGGCAATGACTTTTATTCTCAAACAATATATTTTTAGAAAATTCATTCAAATATTATAAAACTCATACAGCCTTCTTTTAACATAGATGCATGGTTGTCAGAAAGATAGTAGCAATAATTATACTTGTCCCAGGAATTGGATTTGAACCCGATTTCATCTCAAATACGCCTGATTTAACAAAATGTTGTGATGGAGAGCTTGTGTAAGACGACGAACATATATTTTCTGGTAGTAAAACTGCTACTATTGCTACAAGAACTTGTCCGATCTCAGTAGTTAAATTGTTTCTTTTGGAAAGTAGATTACATGGATCAGAGTAACTGCAAAAAAAAGATCATGTAATAAAAGACATATAACCAGTCCCCGTAATTATGTATTTTCCTATAGATATGTTCATATATGTGGTACTTTACTACGCACAGAGTAAATGACCTTGAATTCATTAACTCTGCTTATAATTATGAACTAATCGACTTACTATGAATGGACAATTATTGATATACAAAATGCCACATACATGACAATGATCTGAACACAGTCAAAAAGTGTCTGCAAACAGTTCCTGGGATGGAATATTATGTGATAAAACTATATTTTTGAGTGCGTAATTTTTAAGTTCATCATTTTAGTTTTCTGTGTTGTATTTTTTGTTTTGCTTGTCTTCGTCCTGTGTNTTATGTACCCAATGTTTCTAGTAGTTCTGGATTGTCCATTCTGTCTTCTGTGTTGTGTTTTGTTTTGTTTTGTTTGTCTTCGTCCTGTGTCTTATCTACCCAATGTTTCTAGTAGTTCTGGATTGTCCATTCTGTCTTCTGTGTTGTGTATTTTTTGTTTTGCTTGTCTTTGTCCTGTGTCTTATGTACCCAATGTTTCTAGTAGTTCTGGATTGTCCATTCTGTTTTCTGTGTTGTGTTGTTTTTTTGGTTTTGTTTTTCTTCGTCCTGTGTCTTATCTACCCAATGTTTCTAGTAGTTCTGGATTGTCCATTCTGTTTTCTGTGTTGTGTTTTTTTTGTTTTGTTTGTCTTCGTCCTGTGTCTTATCTACCCAATGTTTCTAGTAGTTCTGGATTGTCCATTCTGTCTTCTGTGTTGTGTTTTGTTTTGTTTTGTTTGTCTTCGTCCTGTGTCTTATCTACCCAATGTTTCTAGTAGTTCTGGATTGTCCATTCTGTTTTCTGTGTTGTGTTTTTTTTGTTTTGCTTGTCTTCGTCCTGTGTCTTATCTACCCAATGTTTCTAGTAGTTCTGGATTGTCCATTCTGTCTTCTGTGTTGTGTTTTTTTTGTTTTGCTTGTCTTCGTCCTGTGTCTTATCTACCCAATGTTTCTAGTAGTTCTGGATTGTCCATTCTGTCTTCTGTGTTGTGTTTTTTTTGTTTTGCTTGTCTTCGTCCTGTGTCTTATCTACCCAATGTTTCTAGTAGTTCTGGATTGTCCATTCTGTTTTCTGTGTTGTGTTTTGTTTTGTTTTGTTTGTCTTCGTCCTGTGTCTTATGTACCCAATGTTTCTAGTGGTTCTGGATTGTCCATTCTTGATGTGCTCTTCGGTTTTCTCTAACCTTCGTCCTGTGTCTTATGTACCCAATGTTTCTAGTGTCTCTGGATTGTCCATTCTTGATGTGCTCTTCGGTTTTCTCTAACCTTCGTCCTGTGTCTTATGTACCCAATGTTTCTAGTAGTTCTGGATTGTCCATTCTGTTTTCTGTGTTGTATTTTTTGTTTTGCTTGTCTTCGTCCTGTGTCTTATGTACCCAATGTTTCTAGTAGTTCTGGATTGTCCATTCTTGATGTGCTCTTCGGTTTTCTCTAACCTTCGTCCTGTGTCTTATGTACCCAATGTTTCTAGTGTCTCTGGATTGTCCATTCTTGAATTGCTCTTCGGTTATCTCTACCATTTGTTTTATTGAGCTTCTCTAAGACGAACGCAGAGTACACAAGTCCTTTGGTGATATTCGAGTGAAAGGACGACCATGATGTACAACAAAAACAACAACATTCCAAGCATAAACTAAAATATATATAAGAACCATGCCCTAAATAAACAACCCAATACAATTCAACCTTTTGGACTCCGAGTAAAATCACACTTTGAAAATTCTGATATAAATTTGGAAGACATATATAGCAATAGCACCTACTGTAATTCCTGAAAACCCTTCATGGTTAAATCCAAAACCTACTTTTAATTTTGAACTTACACAACACAAAAAATCAGAAATAAACCCTTTACTAATTCAGCAACATTTTGCTGAAATTAGATCGATAACATCTGAATACTCTGCAATATATACTGATGGTTCAAAGGATGGTGATAGAGTAGCGTCGGCAGCTGTTTTTGGACAGCAGGTATACTCTGCTCGAATACCATCTGCCAGTTCGATCTTCAGTGCAGAAGCTAATGCAATACTTCTTGCCTTGAAGTTCGCTGCCTCTTCTGAAAAGAATAAATTCATGATCTGTTCCGATTCTCTTTCTTGCCTGTTGGCAATTGAAGTTGTAAAACTCAAAACCCTTTTATTTTAAAAATTGTTGAAATTTATAAAAGCCTTGTTGCTATTGGTAAACATGTAATTTTTACATGGATCCCTAGTGATATAGGTATCCATGGGAACACAGTCGTTGACCGAGAAGCCAAGAACGCATTGAATGATCCTGTATCCAATTGTTCTATTCCTTATACAGATATTAAACCTTTTATAGTGAAATATATTTTAAAACGTTGGCAAGATAGCTGGGACCAGCAAATTAATAACAAATTACACGAAATGCATTCCCTTGTTGGCAAGACTCCTTGTTCTTACGGTCAAAATCGGAAGGAACAGGTAGTCTTGACCAGATGTCGTATAGGTCATAGTAGACTTACTCATAGCTATTTGTTAAATAATGAGGAAAGACCGGAATGTATTCCGTGTAATTCTAATTTTTCATTAAAACATGTCTTGATTGATTGTGTGGATGTTGCCGATGTTCGGCAGACATATTACAATGCCAACAGTTTATCTAATTTATTTACAAATGTCGCAGGCGACACAATTTTGAGATTCTTAAAAGAAATTAATTTATATGCAAAAATATAGTCATATAACATAAGTTCTAGATGTATGGTTTTATATTTTTAATGTTTCTTTTATTTGTACAACCCCTTCCCAAAGGGTGTGCCGGGGTAGAATAGGCACCAGGTTTCTCCGTCCTAGAGGCACTAGTCCTCTAAAAGGGGTCAACCCCGCGGGAACCCCGGGGTATAGAAATGGGACCGAGAGCTTCTTCAGCTTGAAGGGGCGTCCGTCGCTTGTGCGGGATGTATAAATTAACAACCAACCCGTCCTTCGGATGAGACGTAAATAAAATCGAGGTCCCGTGTTGAGAGATTGCCACCCTCTTCGCACGTTAAAGAACCCAGTGTAACAGCTCATTATGAGTATTATGCTCATGATGAGTGGTCCATAAGAGACCTGTTGCACTGGCAAAATTCTCCGTCCCTACCCATCACATTTCTTTGTTTCGAGTCCCGTGGCGTTTAAATTATTCTCGTCCTGAATATAGCTGAAAAATTGCTCACTGGACGTTAAACATCAATCAATCAATCAACTAAATATAAGGATTGGTTTGATGGTGACTGTCCGTTTTACAATCAGAGATGATTATTCATTGGACACATTCACCCACAATCACATCTCCTGTGCAATTAAAGGGTTATAGTTATGGTGTTTAACGCCATTTTAAACAATATTTCAGTTATATCGTGGCGGTCAGTTTTATTGGTGGAGGAAACCGGAGAAATCGACCGACCTGTCGCAACTCACTGACACACTTGATCACATAATGTATCGAGTATACCTCGCCTTTAACAGGGTTCGAACTCACAACTTTAGTAGTGATAGACACTGATTGCAGAGGTAGTAATAAATCCAACTACCATACGATCCCGATCACGACGACCCTCTTATTACTTAGTCATACCCAAAAATGTCTTGTAATTTTTCATTTGGCCATTGTGTTTTCTGTTCTTCTTCGATATACGGATTATAATTACCCCTTTGGTATCATCAAACTCTTCTTGTAAACTATCAAAAAATGCAACCACTTCCTGCGTTTTCTGCTAAAAATAATACATGTTTAATCCAAAAAATGCCAAGTTTTGCATCAACAATTTTTTTGAATTTTTGTTGATTGGATTTTAAGTTTACTTGTTGTCCTAAATGTCTCCTAGCTACATTTGCTTTCTACGTTTTGCGATAAAAGGTCAATGTAAGTAAAGGACATTGGAAGAAAGAACTATATTTGCCGCAGGAAACTTGTTAATGTTAAACAGTTGTATAAAATCATTCATGTATTTGCGTTGTACGTAATTTGAGTTGTCTTTGATGCATTCATTAATAAATTAAGATGTTCACTGTTGAGGTAAGTTTACACGATGTTTTCAAATATAACAAGCAAGTGTGTTTTTTTATTATGTAACTTGATACCATGCATTAGAACTGCCTCCATGGTTGGCGTACTCACAACACTTGCGGTAGATCGTTTGTTCGATCTACGGTCGAGTCAAACTAAAGACTTAAAAATTAGTATTGGTTGTTTCATCGGTAAGCATTAAACATTAAGTACATATACTCCTTATATTTTGTGCTGGGATCCCAGCAACCGGTTTAACACTAAGCATATTTTGTGTTCGAGGTCCCATTAACTGGATCTACGCCACAGCACATTCTGTGTTTGTGTCCCATTAGCCGCTTTAACACAACATAATTTGTTCGCATTAAACGGTTTAAAACAAGAACGTCCTAGTATTTTGTGCTGGAATCTCGTTAACCGGTTTAACACTACAACATATTTTGTGTTGGGGTCCAATCCACCGGTATAACACAACAGCCTTTGTTTTTGTTCGTGTTACATTGACCAGTTAGAGACTGCACAATATGTTTGTTTTCGTGTCCCATTGACCAATTTACCAATACAACATATTTTGTTTTGGGGTCCCATTAACCAGATAAGCATATCTTGCAGGTGTCTCAAACTGCCATTGCTTTGTCAATAATAATAATATTCACAAATAAAATATTGCTTTGTCTGTAGATAACTGGGTTAATTTTGTGTACTGCAATAGTATTACATGCTGTCGACTGTGCATCATGGACTTTACCTAGAGGTAATATCTATTTATATGTCATTAACAAAATAAAGGTAACATACCAAAAAAGTGGAAGATACCAAAGAGGTAATCAGAAGCCGTAATTCGAAGAAAAACAGACAATACAATGTTCAAAGAAAACCAAAAGATGGACAAACCACCATCTATAAAATAACTCACAGAAAACTAAAGAATTTGCAACACCAAAACCGGGGGTGAACTCAAGTGCTCCAGAACTTGCAGCAGTGTAAGCAGTTCCTGCGACACTGGTGACACACGTCGTGTTGACATATCAAAAGGAATGTGACAGTAAATAAGAATGCTGAAAGACATACAATATAAACAAAATAAAATAATTAGGGACCGGGAACATAATCACGAGCAGGAATGACGAAAGTGATGTGAAAAGATATGCTTCTTCTGTCTGATTCATGACACACGTGGTGAATCGCTTATATAAAAGATTTGGGAATAAGTAACGTAGGAACAAGTGATACAGCTCTTTATCTATAACATTGGGAACATGTGTTGAAGTACATCACACAGAACATTCTCAGGTATGGTTACGAATGCGACACTTAACATTACAGTGTATTTTAGTTTGAATATTAGTAGTTCAAAAGCAATTTATTTGACAGATATAAATTCATTGTTGGTTCAACATCTATTAGACAGTCCCGAACAAGCATTTCTTGTAACAATCAGATATCTATAAAAACATATCAGGAAAATTACCTACAAATTACATTTATCATACGAGTAGGTACGTGCCGTACATCTAATTGTAACCCATAATGCAAGTTTATCTCCCAACTATACACCAATTTTCTCGTGCGATAAACATTCGGGACAGAGAAAATCGGTAAAAACTCGTCAAAAAGCAATTAAAGAATAATCAAATTGCTACACCGGAATAAACGCAAAACATATGTTCAGATAAGAAATTATTAACATTGAATTGTGTTGATTGATGGGTTGTTTGTATTTATATCATCAAACCAAATTATACAAATACGGTTTTATGCTGATCCGATTGTTTTATAGACATGTATGTCTTTTTTCTAAGGGTCTGGTGTCTAAGTTAATAATACAATTTGTTCACGCCACGATATAACCGAAATATTGCTAATATTGGCGTTCAGCACCAATCATTCAACAAATTAACACACGCGAGATTTTGCCTTGTTATGTTATCGATTGACTTATCACGCTTTTTGATTGTACAACTTTGTATACTGTATTTATTGGATGTATATGCTTCTTCTGTCTGATCCATGACACACGTCGCCAGTCGCTTATATAAAAAGTAAGTTGGAATAAGTAACATCGGAACAAGTGAGTCACAAGTGAGATATCCTAACATTGGACCGTGATTTCTGATAATGACGTCAGTGGAGGCCGATTTGAGGAGTGGAGGTCGATCTGAATCTATCATATATATGATGAAAACTACTGGTTTGGCTTTGATTTGATCCTGATTACTCCGACAATACATTTTTTCTATGTATGTTTTTTGAGAAAGTGATTCTTTTGAGGGTTAACCGCCTCAGTGGTGTAATGGTTAAAATGTTTGCACCTAGTAAGGTAAAGCATTGATTCGATCCCCGATCGAGCCAAGCACGCAACATTGCGGGGTTAGAGCATAAACTATTTGAGTATAATGAGCTGGCTACCTGCTGAGCGTTGTTTCATTCATTTGATTTAAACATATTGTCTAAGTAATGACAAAACGATTAGACACAATTTTCCAACTTAGTATTATCTTCTCCATATAAATATAAGATACAATATTGATTCATTGATCTAGACTAAGCGCGTTGGTCTAAGTATAAAACCAACACCAGCTTATCAAAGCTTACATGTGTTTGCTATGATAAAACAGAAAAAATATATCACGTAGCGTCAAACCACAATCACCGTCTCACTCATTTGATAACGAACTGATCGGTGATATATCTATACGTTGATTGTTGGTTGGCTTTTCAGAACTTCAATGCATGGGGCTAACCATCCTCAGTTTGGCTTGTGATCAAACGAATTTTACCAATCATCCATGCCACTGAAGTTTTATGGAAGGCTTCATGTTCTAAGATAACTAATTACTACAGAAGGTTTATAGTGTTTAACGCCATTTTCAGTAACATTTCAGTTATATCGTAGCGGTCAGTTTTATTGGTGGAGGAAACCAGAGTACCCGGAGAAAACCACCAACCTGTCGGAAGTAACTAGCCGAATAATTACCGAAAATACGTCTGCATTCAATACCATTTACTACAAATATAATTATATCAATTAAACACATCACAAAGTAATATTTGGACTCACCTACACCGAATGCGAATTCGCCTGGCGTTGTTGAAAGCTCATGCAGGTATTTGCTATCGACGTGCTTGAAAGTATCCGGGGAAACCACCTACCTGCCGCAAGTCACTGACAAATGGTATCACATAATGCTGTATCGAGTACACCGCGCCATTATTGGGATTCGAACCCACAACTGTAGTGGTGATAGCACTGATTGCATGGGTAGTGGTATATCCAACTATCATACGATCACGACCACGACTGCCCCACTAGAGAAATAGAAATGTCAATCTTCCAAATATGTATATATACACCTCATGGTGATGACTATAACTTGTGAGGTAATGTGTTGAGCTACATCTATGTCCATGAAAGATAGCAAAAATAATTTTGATATACGTCCTACAAAGGATTCAGGACATTCATAAAAGTCAAGTCTTTTAATGCGAATAGACGCTGTAAAGTTTGACGTCACCATTCAAGCAATGGCATCATCTAAATAGAGTAAAAAGGAATATCAGAGAGCACAAGAGAATACTGAGAATTCATATTGATTGTGAGATGATCGATTATCACTATTGATCTTCACTTTGCCCAAAATAAAGGATCGAAGTAGTGATGTGTAATTTCTATCACATTTCATATGAAACGTCTATTGCACCCCTTTCCCTATCTCTCACTAAACCGGATACACGCTGATAAAAAGAACGTTGCTTGGCGTTCATGGTACATATGTTTGACGCACGACGATTTCGTGCTAGACAGTGTAGTCAAACATTCACTGTAGCATATTATCTTATGAATTAATCTTTAGTTTTATGTGTATGTTTTGTGGATCGTTGTTTGTCCTTTTGTACATTTTCATTTGGCTATTGTGTTGTCTGTCTTCTATATACGGATTCCGATTACCCCTTTGGTATCTTTAAACTCCTCTTGAGATGTACAATGTATTATAGAGTGAAATGTTTGTTTGGTTTGACATTTGAACAAATATGCAGTATTTCTACTACTGTATTCATGATGAAAACATTTCCTGTATCCCAATTTGAAGCCTCATACATATCAACTTTATATTTTAAGACACTACACTAATATCGTCTATTTTAAATATCAATATGTTAGTATATTGTCACATAAGAGCAATACTACCAGTTTTGATGTTGTAACAAGGACAAGCATGTGTTTGTATTTTTCCTAGCACTTTGAAGAAAACAAATTACAATTCAAAATATAAAGAAACCTTGTCGAAGTTAAATTGTCTGCCACTTGTTGAAAGAAGACAGTGTAGTTATTTTTGACATCGTGGATAGTATTCATTAGCATAATTTTACGGCGAATCGTATTCAAATTTAAAATTGGTAATGATATATAGAATTCAAAGGTCAATTATATTGGAACCTCTAAAGATCGGGGCATACATGTTCAGCATCATAGTTAAATATATAGTGAAGGATTTCATGATCACCATAATATGATTTTAGATTGCGTCTTCGGTATTCTCTAACGTTTATTTATCGTTAAACTATTTTTCATTCTTATAACGTTTAATTGGTCAAATTTCCGTTCTATGAGGCTTATTTTACACGTTTTATAACAAAAAAAGATGAAACGTAAATAAACAATCTCGTTCTAGGACAAGATTCATTTATT
>MJUT01038703.1:58615-75977 GCA_002080005.1 Gigantidas platifrons | reverse complement strand
ACCTTTCATTGGACTTTATTCTGAAAATTTTGAGCGTACTTGATGACGATTATTCCAGAAACGTCTCGTGCGCACTCAATTTGATATCTACGTTTTAATTAAAACACAATATCTTCTTTAGAATTCAATAAGCAGGTCCTGGAATTAAACCATAGATCAGAGCACATCCATAGTCTTTAGTGGGGTTCGTGTTGCTCACTCTGTAGTTTTCTGCATAGTGTATTTTTTTTATTAAAAAAAAAAATCCAGGACCCCTGTGTCCATGATTTTTTTTTTTAAGTTAAATAATATGAAATATTGACATCCACACTTGCCTTTTGGACAGCACATTTCTGTGTCCACACTTGCCCTCAGGCAACACTTGTAATATGTTAAAAATTAAATCAATCAGTAGAAGACAATATATACATAATATGATTTCAAAAAAGGTCAAGTCAGGGCAAAACATATATTCTAAGACTGTCAGCTAATTGTAATACAATGGCTAAACATTAAGCGGCGGAACAAAATGTGGGTCCACCTGCCTTGCTACAAACAAAAAGTCTTCTTTTGTGCTGACATTGTGTACTGTTCCTTCTTTGTCTTTTAATAATATGTTACCATTTGTTGTCCAAAGGTTACTGATTTTTTCCCTCTTAAGTAGTTGTCTAGCATGGTGACAGATTTTGCTACGAGTTATTGTCAGATCTTCATTTATATACACTTTGTTGTGGCCAGGTAACTTTTTTAGGTTTTTACCACGCTTAAGAATTCTGAATTTAATCTTTGGATCAGACAAGCGGACGATTATTCGTTCTCTTATAGCTTTGTTTTTATGTTGGACTGGTTTTCGTTTGTTTCTGCAGATTGAGATTTTTTGTATAATAGTTTTCCCTGATTGGTACATTGTATTATTTGTACCATTTTATCTATCTCGGCTATAGTTAATCTTGAACTCTATTTTATCTTTAACTTGTATGTTTTACTTGTTCGTTTTGTCATTGCGTGTGTTCGCTTCAATGGGCATTGGATGTGTAACTTGTAATATTTGTGCATCTTTATTGTTAGTTATTTTTTGTAGTAATCCTTGTAATTGGTTGTCTTCAAATAAAACTGTTCCATTCTTGGTGTATCGTGAAATGCCTTTGTATTATTCTGAGATGTCAATACTCATGAATGCAAATAATAACTTGATGACCGTTTATTTGGCTCACATATTTATTGTGGTAAATTACCGTCTGTTTTACTGATAAACCAGACTTTGATTGCATGTCTTAATTGCCTTGTTTGTGGTTGTATAGTGGTGTCCAACATTTATATTTTTCTTCGGCTTGTGTAGCATGCGTTGTCAGTTTCTCTGGATTGTCCATTTTTGATTGCCCCTTCGGTATTCTCTAGCATTTATTTATTAACCAAGTTGCAATATAAAGTTTTAAAGATGCAGATAAGATTTCTTCTGAATATCTCCAAATATACAATGATTGTGTGGCATGCAGATTTAATTGATAACTACACGGCTAATACTTTTCAAATAACATGTAGGAGATATTCTTATTACTCAGAAATCTAAATATTTCTTGAGTTTATATATGTATTTCATAATTTCAGATGCTGCGAATTATTCTCTGTGTTGCGATTTTGTTGCAAGTTGTCAATTGTAAATTTTGGTCCAGCAAACCAGGTATATCTTATTTATTGCTCACATAGTGTAGAGTAATAGGTTCTTACACGAGTCTCTATTGAAGATATTGGATTTCTTCCACATGTGTGAAAAGACGTAGAATTTCTCACACGAGTGGAAGAAATCCCAGATCTTCAATAGAGACGAGTGTAAGAACCTATTTCTTCCGTTTTTAACTATGTTTACATTTCGTTACCGAAATTATACCACCATGTGCTAGGAGATAGAAGGACGTTTATGTAAAGTTTGTGAGTGCATCGACCTCGTGTACACATGCATGAACTCCTGAAAAGAACCGTTTTTAACATTATACCGTAATTCTTCAATGCAATACTGAACATAAAAATGTATTCTTGCATACCCCTGGTCTAAAAATCACACAAATTAAAATTCCGCAAAATGTTGTTGACGTCTTTGGTACATTAACAAAATGACGTCATATGAAAACTTCCAGTTAAAACGTAAAGATCAGACGTCATTTGGTTTCGTGTACGCTTCAATTTTGATAAAATGTAACTAAAATAAGTTTGCAAGGTTGACGTTTTAATTATTTTTGTGTATTATTGTAAATATGGCTTTTAATCTGACACTATCGTAGTTTCCCGTCGTCGGTCGCCATATTCAATCTGATTGGTCAATTCACCCATGACAGACACGGTCGCGTGATCCTGTCTGTCATAGTAAATACACAAAAACGGAAGAATGATTTATCATAGGGTAAAATTCATGATCTTAACTTCAATAAATATTCGAGAATAATCATAAACTCATATGACCCATAAAACAATCTAACAACGCAAGAAAAGTGAGTGGTCGCTATCGCTCGGGATAAAATACTAATATTCTGCCAGTCCATGTTAACAGTCACAACACAGTATGGCTTCCACAAATTATATATTTTTTTAAATAACAACATTGTAAAGACATGAATGTCGAAGTTGATTCTTACATGTACATATGATGTAACTTATTTTCTAACTGAACAATAACCAACAGAAATTTGCAAACTTTTAGATGCATAATGTAGTTTCTATTAAATGTTAACTGTAGTACACATTATAAATTATGTTTAACTATTTCCATATTTTATTGCATTTTGTAGGTGGACATGGACATAGACATGGACATCCGCATGGGCATGGGCATGGGCATGGAGACGGAAGTAGCAGTACAGATTGCAGCAAGAAACGGCTAACAGACGACCATAGTAAGCAATACGCGTTTTGTAATAATAACCTACATCTTTTCTAAATTGGGGTTAAGGATATAGGATCTTGATGTTTATGGTCATCTTCAGCAATTTGTTATATCATGACTACCAGACATGGAGAGAAAAGATTGTAGCGTTACGTGCATAATGAACAGACCGATAAAACCTCGGTAATGTGTGGTTGTCTTTATAATAGATGTGGATAGGTAGGCGTGAACCCCCATTAGTGGTAATGATCTTGTGATATGGAGAATTTAACTTCTTGTAGCAGCTACACTGTGCCTACTATTTGTTGATATACAAAAGTGGTCGTTCTCTAAACTCGTTACCTACTATGGTCCTCTATTATCTCCTGACAACCGCTACCGATCGAGATGGCATCCTTTATCCGCCACTTATTGACGCAATGGGAAGTTCGGAGGGTCGGACCATAGGAACCGTCACCAATACCCAGCATTATCGAAGAATAATTTGGTAATTACGTCATTCATATGGATAAAATAAATTATACATACTTTTCTAGAAAGAAGATGTGCTCTGAAACACGGGCGACTCCAGCTTTTAGATAACAGAAATAGTGAATGGGGATGGGACGATCCTATTGAAGCTGAATCAGTTATTGCTATACAACTGTCAAAAGATGACTGGTTTTCTAAAGTTAATCTGGACTCTTATATAACTGTTAAAGAAATGGAGATGGTTTTGCTATCGGCAATAAGCAAGTAAGAATATAACTATTACAGAATAAACCGGTAATTGCTGCGATCAACCCAGGACCATAGAAATAAAAATAGCAGAATATTATGTAAAATAAATGTTTAATGTCAAGATACCGGTAAATCCTCCATACATATCCATGTCCTGAAGTGTAGACATCTCATAGTCGTATATTAACATTTACTGAAAAGACCTCACGTATATTTCGACTTTGACATTATTTGTGTTTATGTTGGTCAGGAAAAATCTTTAATTATTTAAAAACGAAGGACAAATCTTTACTACCGCATCCAAAGATTTCAAATGTAATATTCTAAAAGTGTCTGCAAACAGCTGAAAAAAGAAATGGATATTAATGACCTTTCACCTGATGACTTACGTTTGTCCATTGCAAAGCCATTTGCCACCGAATGGTTGTTCAACACTGACAATGATATAAAAGCAGACAAGAACCTAATCTAGAAAGAGTTTGAAAAAGTAATAATTGCCGAGCTGCGTTGGAAATCAATTCGAGTGAAATGACAAAACTGAAGAAAGAACCATTATTGTATAAATGCATTTTTATTGTTTAAATGTTAAAAAAAACATCACCATTTAATTTAAAGAACATTTTTCTTTAATTCACATCATCTCTTGCTGGTGTATTGCTTTACTTAACAACTCATGTGTTGCTTCGTGTAACACAAACCATTTTTTTTTACACCAAGATTTACAAAGCGCCGAAAATAAATGTCTTCTTTTTATTCCAAAATCTCAAACATTTCACATCGCTGAAATTACCAGTTATGCTATTATGTAAGAAGTATCAAGTGCATGCCTTATTATCAGGTTTGAAGATGTATCTGTTATGTAATTGAAACACTTCGAATGCAAATTATACGTGTAATTCGGAATGCCTGATTTTTAGTTCCGAATTGGTGCTACTAAAGTTAATAAGACTACAATAATCAAACCATCAATAAAATATAGAACAAAAACGATTTGCCTTTACACGAACCGCAATGTGTATAATCATTCGAAATATATTGATATCCAAGCTGAGAACACACAATCCGAATTAATAAGGAATTTAATAATATCAAAATTAGCTATGTCCTAAACTAAATAGCATAAAATAGGAAAAATAAAATAAACTAAAAAGACAATCGAAAGACTTATCATAATGGAGCAAGAACTTCTAATCCTTCAGGAGCACCCGAGTTCACTCCCCGGTTTTTAGTGGATTCGTGTTGATTACGTTTTAGTTTTCTGTGGATTGGTTAGTTGATCATTATTTGTCTTTTTTGTTTTAAATATTGTGTTTTCTGTTCTTATTCAATTTACGACTTGCTCTGATCATCAAAATTTTTCGCTGGACGTTAAACATCAATCAACCGATCATTTTTTTTGCAATTAAATAAAGATAAACACAATGTGTTTATTTTGATACATACTAGGTTGTAAAAAGATCTTTTGACATTTGCTTTATTATATTAATTAACCTACATGAAAATTATTCTTTTAAATTTGTGATCGGTCAATACTAACAGGATAAAGTATAAGCTAAGCAATCGCGTAATTTCCTGTTTGTATTTAGAAGTTATCAAATGATTTAATATTTTTACTTATTTTCTTAATTTGTTTAAACATTACAAATATTGCCAAGTAGATGTCTCTCCTCCTTGTCTTGTAGGGATGCTACATTAGATGCTGATCAGTGGTCACGTGGAAAGCTCGCATATTACGTCATGGCGTTATTGTCTGTTTGTGAAAATCCAAGATATTTCTATGGCTACAACTTGGTGGATATTTTGGATAATCATCTGGTCTCATCGTCAGCCTACTTAGATAATAACAAATTTGCATATGCATCAATAGTGCTGGCATTGTGTAAAGCTGACCAACATGTAGATGACAAATATCTGACAGAAATATCAGCGACACCTGGGGTATTTACATTCGGCGTTGGTGAGTACGATGTTTAAAATCGTTCTGTTATTGAATGAATGAATAGATAAATGAATGAATACTTTCTTTGCAAAAAAAAAACATAATCATGATATGGCAAACGCAATTATCTACAAAACAGAACAAATAAGAAACATGAGCTGTTTAACCTTACGAACACCTGGGTTCATCTTTTTGGTTGGGTTTGTGTTGTTCATCTTATTAGTTATCTGTGTTGTTTTTATTTATTTATCTTGGTTCAGTATCTTGCGTCCACTGTTGATTGTCCATTCTTGATTGCTTCCTTTGATTTTCTACAACATTTATTCTCTTTCTTTCAACAATCATATCAAATAGAACTGTAACGGACTTCATACTTTCTGTACAATAACAGTGTATTCATTTGATCCTTTAGTCTATGTTCCTAGTTGATTCTCTTGATGATAAGATTGTAGTCACATGTCATAAAGGGTTATAGCCTTTGACGCCACGTTCAACAATATTCCATTTATATTGTGGTGGTCCGTTTTATTGGTGGAGGAAACTGGAGTACCCGGTGAAAACCATCGACCAGCCGCAAATCACTGACAATCGTTATAACATAATGTTGTATCGAGTATACCAATGACCCCTTTTGGTATCATCAGCTTTTTCTTATTAGTCATTGGGTATGTTTGAGTACTATAAAGTACATAGTAATTAGAAAGTTGAATATAGTAAATTGAAAACTCAAAGCAATATTATTAAGAACATTGCCTCTATGTAGATGCATTCCATGAGTTATATGTAAGCGAATACCCGGTCAGTATCCCCCCAAACTATTGCAGCAACGTTCTTACCTTTTCTTCTTGTAGACGAAGCAGCTATGGTTTATATGGCGTATCAATGTGTTGGTAATCAGGCATACCATGATAATCAAACAGCTGCCTTAGACTATATCTTAAAACAACAGGATGCTAAAGGTGTATTTGGAAATGAGTATTCAACTGCATTGGCATTACAAGTAAGTATCATTTGTCGTGTATTTTTTTTTTTGCAATAGAATTGTTTATCACAGTCAAGGCTTTGTACCGGTCTTGTCTGAGTAATACGACGGGTGTCTCATCAGAAGGGGAAATGCCTACTTGGTGAGGTCCATGTTACTCATTATTGAGTTAACCCCGTGTATCTTGTTTTCGTTCTGTGTTTTGTGTCCAAGTTTGCCTGTGTCTCTGAATTATCCATTCTGGATTGCCTCCTCGTTTTTCTCTGACGTTTATGATGCACGAATCCAATTGCTACAATAACAGAGCCGATATTCAATATGAACAGCAATCTAGTGCAGATGGAAGGAATTGTTAAACAACACATTGTTTGTGTGTACGTATACATAGTATATAAATGCATAATAGGAAGCATTTGTTTTTCCTTGTTACTGTTAATACCCAAATAATAAGTATTATGCTAAAAAGTCATTGCATATTCGTTTCAATTGAAAACAATTTTCAAAAACAAGTTTCACTTTGTCGAAATATAATTAAGTGAAACTTCAACAGGAGATTTAGACCATGAATAATGAGGTCATGGTCAAAGAACTTTATACTTGCATACATTATTTCATGATGTACTTATTTCAAGGCAATATTTGCCAGTGGGAACGACACGTTGGAATCAAGAACCGACCAGGGGATTCAGTTCCTAGTTACTTCAGTTGGTAATTATAATTAACAGTTTTATATTTTCCTCATTTGTAAACTTTACCCATAATACAACATGATTTCTGGATTCGATTGTTCAGTTGATTTAAAGTTTTCAAAATTAAAGTTGCCCTGTTGTGAATCAATTTCATATTATTGCATTTTTGCTGCAAATTTATGCAAATAATTTGTAAAATCAACATATTATCTCGATGCAAATGCATATTTTCCCAGATATTTTCCCCACGTGTTTGCAGTTTGACGTACATATAACATTGTGGTTTATATTGTACACTCGACCATACATTCTAATTTTACTATCATTGCATCTTTCATGTGGGTGTAATATGTTTTGATGTTTAACGCTACATTCAACAATATATCAATTAAAACATGGCGGTCAGTTTTATTGGGAAGAGAAAATTGAGTACCCGGACAAAAACTACCGACCTGTCACTGACAAACTTTATCACATAATGTTGTATCGAGTACACCTCGCCTGAACGGGATTCGATCTCACAACGTTAGAAGTGATAGACACTGATTGCATAGGTAGTAATAAATCTAATTACCATACGATTACAACCACGACGGCCCCTTATTGCATCTTTCAATCATCGATACAATCCGAGTGTGTCGTTCACGTGCGGTAGTAACGGTCTTTCATTAGAGTTTTATTTTATCCGTAGATTATACGTGATCACGTGGTTAATACATAGTTATTCAACAATATAGCTACATTATTCATAATAATCCACAAATACTTACACTAAATTGCATGATCTTTTGGCAGATGTTTTTAAAGATGTATGTAACCTTGTTCAAATAAATAAAATAGTAAGCAAAATATTTTAATACATCAGACACAATAATCTACGTTTATAGTAGTGAATATGATATATTATGAATCAATTATTTTTTTTCTTCTAAATTCAGATCGTTCAAAGAAGCCATTCTCTTCACTGATACTGTCTGTTTTACCAGCATTAGCTAGGAAGTCATTCTTAAATGTAGGAGAACAATGCCCAGAAGAAAAAGGTACTGTATATATTCATTAAACATGTGCCAGGAGAATCAGGACTGACAGGTACTCCGAATACTGTTTACACTATGTAATTGAAATATGTAAAGGGGTGATGCACGAACAACATCAGTAGGTACAGTAATCACCATAAGTTAGAGAATAATGTACATAATAAGTTAGGAGAACAATGCTAATAAGAAATAGGTCAGATGAGCAATACCTATAGGAAAAAGGCACGAGAAGCATTCCAAAAATAACTAGGAGAGGGGAATGCTGCTAATAAGAAATGTGGTGCCTCGTGTATACAACGTCACACAAATATGAAACGTAAAACTATTGTTGGCGACAGCCTATTATTTGTTAATAACTAGTTTTACTGATATGTTATGGTATGATAGTTATCAAATGATTCAATTTATTTTTCTCGAAAAGAATTACACTTCCATGACTTGATTAATCATTACACAATATCTGTGTAACAAATGACCACAGAAATGTTCCGTTTCTTGTAATCACAATCTGAGCCCTCCTCATTCAAGAGTACGGTTGTCACTAGATGGAACAGGAACTGTTTACGCGTCCGGTGCACATGAATTCACCCCCGGTGTTTGGTGGAGTTCGTTTTTCTCGATCTTTAGTTTTCTGTGCAATGTTTTGTGGATCATTGTTCTTCTTTTGGACATTGTATTGTCTGTCCTTCGATTTACAGCTTTTGATTAGTGTTTGGTATCTTCAAACTTTTCCTAATTGCAAGAACAGTTTTACCGTATATACGAATTTTTTTTTTCAGGAACGACAACTGCCACAACACCAACAACTCCAGTATTTACAGTAGGAATAACAGTGTTTAATAATCTTACCAGTAACTTTGATAGTACGTGGTCTGTATCAATCCATGAGGGAGAGACGTTGTTTGATACACTAACAACACTACAAGATACGGATACAACATTCAGGTAATATAAAAATAGCTATTTCGTTTTGCATATTGACATTATAATAAACTTGAATAAAAATAACACAGACTAAAGTGTTTAAAAAAAAAGAATAGTTTTGTGGTTGCTTCATCTTGGTATTTTGTTCAATTAATAAATCCATTAAAAAAGGAAATATACAACAAGCAGGTTCCCGATGTAATATACATATACTAAAAAGTCAAATGATGCTGCTATCACATGTTGTTGTTTGTTCAATACATTTTCTCTGGTTTATAAAATCATGATTTGTTCCTATTTCAAGATGTAATAAACATTTTTTTTCGCTTGATTGAGATCAACATTCAATACGCCTACTTTTGTTAACATATATTTATGTAATTCTCAGTGAAGGGACATAACTATTTTATTAAGGTATTGTAAAGACGCATTGACTTGTCACGCCACATTTATTGTTTTACAATATGTTTTCTTATTTAAGCTTCACTAGTAAGTCAACAACATGGGGTCAGTTTATCACGTCTGTTTGTAATATGACAGCTTCTACTGACGATCGACAGTACTGGCAGCTTCTGGATGGCAGCAATAACCCGTTAGATAAAGGTATGTACATGTAAACACGAAAGGTATAGAGTGTATATTTAAATATATTTGAGAGAAAACCGAAGGGGTAATCAAGAATGGACAATCCAGATACACTGGCAACATTGGGTACACAAGACACAGGACGAAGACAAACACATTTATAACTTTTTTTAATTCTAATTTTGAAGGTTTTTTATTTTATATTTCATTTCCCTAGGTTCGATTTAATTGCATAAACATGTTTTTTTTTCTTGAAACACTACGATTTTAGGGTGCGTTGTCGTTTTACACTTTATTTCAAGAACCATTGGTTTTCACTAACGAAAACGGTTTGGCAAATAACAATATGTAAACGAGGAAAAAACTACATCATATTAGAGTTTCATTCCTCTTTGATCACATGTAAAAACTAAAACACTTTTACGATCTAATCCTTTTTTCTAAGAGGAGAGTTTGGGCCTATAAAACTAGTTGAACCCCGCCACTACTTAATGAAGTACATATATTGTACCAGGCTAGAATAGTTAACGGTCATGTATACATTATGTGTCTTTGTGGTATGGATTTTGTGTCAGTTTCCACGATTTTACTATTGTGTTTATGATCTGACGGTGTGTTATTGTCTTTAATTTTCCTTTGATTACTTAATAATGCTTTATTTGATATATCTATGCAACTGTTTTATTACATATTCTGTTTTTGTTTTGTTAATTGTAGGAGCAAGTCATACGATACCAGTATCAGGAGACAGCTATATAATTAACTTAACAACATGGTAGTGATAAAAAGATGGTAGAGGAAATCTTGATTGTTCTACTGCACCATAGATATCATACTTGTTTCTTTATATGGTGTTACCATATGACCTGCCTATGTCGTATTTCAGTACAATCATTTTGGTTGCATTATATCTCATGTTATATATTTTATACCAAACTATTTAACGTCGTTGTCATTTACAAGCTATTCCACATTCTAAGCTAACAGACTAAATAAAAGAATTACAAGTTCATCTTTGATTCATATACAAAATGACCAGTACAGGTTTAAATATCTTGTTGAAGGAGGCGTAAAATGTTATTATGTAAAAATCTCACAAAAATACTTTACTTTTTGATAGACAATATATTTATTATGGACGGTTTTTTTCAATAGACAGTTGGTATTCGTATGGGTACCAACGGTTCTCTTCTTGCTGGATTGCTCCGTTATTGATAGAAGGAAGATTCCATACATGGTCATGTAATTTCACGTTATGCTGTTTCGATTTTGTCTTTCCACTGAATAATCCAAATTGAGTGACGGTGTTGAACACATATATCGCATTGAACTTGAAATATGGGATTCAGAGAGTCCTGCTTCTAACCTTGATATATACCTATAAATTGACATTGAGGACCTGTTGAGGAAGAAACTTTGATGTCTCGATGTCTTTCAAGTTGAAGAGCGATTCTTCATTAACGCATACCGAAGCCATAGCTGTTTCTTAAATTCCTTCTCTTGTATGTACCTGCTGGAGAGGGTTTGCAGTTTCTGGAGATTTGGACAACGGAATCGGCAAATCCTGGATGCATACCTTGTTGGCTTCCTGGGCAACCAGTTTATCGGCGGTGGATGACGTTGTCTTCATGTGACAAAGGGAACAGTCGGAAACACGGTGTTCTCGGTTACCGGCCAGGAAGGATTGGTTGCATTAACTCGTTGACAACGCAGTCTTTTCTTCGTGGCGACGGTGTTGTCGGAAAAAGTGGAAGATACAACATGAACAGTCGCGACTATATCTACAGTATTACAAAAAGAAGCTGCCTTATGATCGGCAGCTAACATGTCCGTGGCAGGCGTTGTGTTTCAACCACCAGGATCCCGTCCTCCACAATCATCGGTTGCAACACATGGCAAGCGTATTACCTCATTTAACCTGCCTTCTACAACTTCTGTGGGCCTATTCGCAGTACCCCGCGAGCCCCGCGAGGCTTAAAACAAATTAATGTCTCAAATTTCATCAAGCAATTATACATATTGGTACTCAACGAGATACAATGTACAATAAATTTGTGACGTGGCCTTTTATAAACCGTCATCAAGTGTCACGACTGGACATCACAGATTGCTAGTAAAATCAAACAGCAAAACGTGAATATGTACAAGCATATGGCATATCAATACTGTGATGTGTGATTATAGTTAGCTGGTTTTATTTTCTGTAGAAATGGTAAGTACACGATGGATTGATTTGATTTGATTTATTGTGTTTTAACGCCAATTTCAGCAATATTTCAGCTATATCATGGCGAGCAGTTTTAGTGGTGGAAGAAGCCGGAGTACTTGGAGAGAATCACCGACCATGGGCAAGCAACTGGTAAACTTTATCACTTGCGGTTGCGAGTCGAGTGCACCTTTTTTGGAATTTATAAAGCCGGGCGCAAACCCACACCGTATTGGCTTGTAAGAGTTGTTAGGTAATCCAACTGCCTAACTCATTGCGTCACCCGGGCCCTAGTACATGATGAAAGTTGAATGCGAGGTAATATGTAGCATTCCATAACGTCCAGATTAAATAGTACGTTTTTCATTGGAATTGTTCAAAAAGTACACAAGCGGACTGTATTGTATTCCTGGCGAGGAATCGAACCCCGACTTACTATTAGATAATAGTCGTACTACCATTATACTACCAGGACTATATTGTATTAGATTATGTTGATTGGTGATTAACGTAAGTTTTAGCAATATTTCAGCTATAATGTGGCGCTAAGAAATTTTATAAACTACCTTCCTGAACATGTTTGCAACAAGTATTCTTTTATTGTCTGCTCCCTCGGGAACATGTTTGATATTGTGTTGTCTGGTGTGGCATAGTGCCTGAAGCAACGGCTCGGGCACTATACCTCCACCGACAACACTATAGGATGATAATAAATCTTTCATACCGATCCATTCTGCTTCGTCGATATTTACATTGCCAAAGCTCGCCATGTTGACAGCAAACAATAAAATGACTAAAGCGTCGTCTATTTCAATGGAGGTAAATATTGCCAAAAATATATAAAATAACGCGGGAAAATAGATTCCACAGATAAAGTTATCATGGGAAACCGTTTTGAACAAATATAGTTGCTGCTCCTATGCATAGTCACCCGTTACCAAAGACAGGCATAAGCTGTTCAAAAATAGTACACTAATCACCCAATCAAAATTTGCATATGTTATGCACTAAAAGTATAAAATGTAGTACATTACCAGAGAAGACAAACATTGCTGATTTGGCTTTAAGCAACAACTGCTGGCACCGCGTGCATATTTTAAGAGAACAGTTAGATTGTGTATCTTCTCTAAAAAATCGGCATACAATGAACACTTTGAGCACCTGAGTTCACCACCGGTTCTGTAGTTTTCTGTGTAGTGTTTCGTAGATCATATTTTTCCCTTTGTCTCTTTTGTTTGTCCATGGTATTATCTGTCGACCATAGATTTACGGCTTCTGATTAGTATAATAAAGCGATATAGGTTACTATTTTGTTGTCATAAATGATTATTCAAACAATATAGTAAATGATATTTCGTACTACCAACTATATTTACCATTGTCTATATCGTAATGCTTTGAGATAACAGATAAGTAAGACATATCTCCCACCTTTTGCTATGAATGTGGAAAATATGATCATACAATGTTATCTTCAGATAAATCCGTTTTAAATTTTGATTTAAACAATTGCACACATGTTTATATTGTTTAAAATTATCCATACAAATTGTTATATACTGTTTCTATTGTTTAAAATTATCTATACAAATTGTTATCTACCAGAGCAGAAAAAATATTAGTACATTAATTTAAACACAACATTGCATTGCTGTTATATGTGGTAGTAAGATGGTCGTCTGAAAATTAAACCAAACAGTGTTAGAATTAGATCTTTGGGCTGTCAAATTTTGTTCTTCCCTCGACGGGATTTGAACTCACACAATTGATTTTACACACTTATCGAGAACTGATGTCGTAATACACAAAGTGTCAGAAATAAGGTCATACACAAAAAATATGTTTTCTCCGTAACTTCTAGGAGTAGAACTTTTAGGTTTTGTAGAAACAAAGAACTAGTTTTGACAAACAAACAAAAACAATTTTGTAAAAATTTATTGTTTCTAAGGGACACACAGGAGAAATGTTTCTTACGCTATCGAGAACCGGCAACACCAGGATACTCTGAGCAGACTTAAAACTTCTACTTAAAAATTCAGAATACGTACACATAGACAAGTAACGATTTCGATAAAGAGTAAAGGTACAGGCATTTTAGAGTGATTTATGGAAACATATGTTTTTAACATAATTCGGGTATGCTGATTCTTAAAACCAATGTTTCCAGCTCAGGAAATGACGCCATCATACTGCAATTTGCATATTTTCAAGATGGCCGCCAGAAACTAATAAAAACTAGAATTTTGCTTATTTCAAGCCAAAAAATCAACTTATCAGTAACCATGACATACTAAATATTGAAAGCAAACCATAAATATTATAATAAACACTTAAAACCAAATAAAATAACCTGTTGTATGTGGTCACCTGAATATAGCGGTCATTTATTCATTAAATATATGCCTTCATTCGTGTTTATTTCGGACATATATTGTGCCTCTCAGATAAATTTTATAAGTATATAATTTGGATTAAATTTCCCTAATTGAAATTATAACGCCTTTCAAATACTGATGGTATACCTGTCCGTAGTGAACATCGTCAAACTATCGGTTTTTATTAAAAATTACTATGAAATACAAACATCAGTTTTTCTAAGTTAATACGTGATTACACTGTCTAAATTATATTTATACAAAGCACATCACTATCATTGTCACAACTACACATTCTGGTGCATGGTAGTCCAGATTTCCTGCATTTACACCTCAGTGAACGGCACCCAGTTTTACATGAACATTTGATCATCTCAATGCATGCTACAGGTATGGGACTTTTGGTCATCAACACTGGTACCAAAGTATTTCTTTCCAATTTCCAACCAGACTGGTGTGGTTCGGGTAAAACGGGATCTGTTACGTTTGCCTGTTTCCATACAAGTGATTGATAGTGGGCTCTTCCGATATGTAAACGGATAGCGTCTGATGTTGGTGGTAGCATTTCTGGTATATTACATCTATGGTACATAACAAATCTTGCTTCATTGGTTTTGTTAGAATCTTGTCCATATATTTTACAGATGCATTTTTCTGCCTTGTCTGATTGTTCTGATGTAAGTTGTCCCTCTTCTACGTCTTCAATAAGCTTGAAATCAGTGACGAATATTTTCAAAGCTGCCGTTTTATAATGCCCATACAGATACGAAGTAGTGTCGCAACCTGTTAATGCGTGGAATGGTAAAAGAGCCCTGTCAGATCCATCAGGTAAACTGTTGTGAATTTCATGAACTGGTATATATTTCTGAGATTTTGATGTCCCGGACATCATCCACACTTTACATTGTAAATCTTTGAAATGAGCCACCAATATAACTAATACATCGGTATCTCTACTAACTATGACAATATCCGACATGCTCCTATTTCTATTGCAGTGGATATCATGCAACACCAATCTTGTATCTGCTTCCTCGTGAAATGCGGAAATTCCTTCAACATCAAAGTCAACAATGTTACTTCCCACTCCCTCTTCACCCTCGTAACCTCCTGTGGTAACGACAATCTGATCTGTAGGACACTGGAGGGTCAGTTGAATTGACAGAAATCTTGCAAGGTCTGCCTTGTTATCACACAATGAAATAAAATTATTCCAACTAGCAGGCAGTGGTACGTCCCTATGTTCTATCTTTCGTCGAATAGGTTTAATTGTTTTCGTTCTCTTTTCTCTTGTCTTTGCCTTAATAGAAATATATCTGTATCGGTCAAAAACTACATCTATCCGTGCAAACTGTTCCCCCTTTTTCAAAACAGTTCTAACAAAGACATCTGCCAAGTCTCCAAAGGTTTTTGCATTGCCAGGTTTACCTATTGCCACAACAAGTGCTTGTCCATCTATTATGATACTTGCTGATTCTTTGCTTGTGATATCTATCGTTTCTGGGCAAGTGATATTTTTGGTCAAGGCATCTGCTAAATTCGATTTATTTCCTGAACGAATGGATCCATTAGTTTCGGCTATTGCCACCGGTACAGGCATCAATTGGTGTTGTAATATTTCCTCCAAGTTCACTTCTCGTCCTGCATCATAAGCGGTTATTATTCGCTTTAGAACATTACGATCCACCTTAATAATGCCTGTCTTTTCAGAAAGTTTTGTTGCCAGTTCCAGACTATACAAAGATGCAAATGTATATGCCTTATTATTTTTAATCGTGTCTCTTAAAGCAACTGTTTTATCAATCAGTCGGTCCTTTACAAATTTCTGAAGCTGTTCCTGTCCATATGTTTTGGCATTTAACAACGAATTCGCAATGACGTCAGTAGCAAGGTCTTTTGTTGCTGGATTTTGCAGAACGTCATTTTCTTGTCCTGAAAAGACAATCTTTCTAGTTCCTCTAATACCTTCTTCTCAGTATCCATATCTTTAGTTCTCCGGCTTTTCGTTCTCTCCTTGTGAAAAAGTGTATCATCAAGATTAACATGAAACATTTCTCTGGTCTTAGCTGTTATTTCAGACCTAAGGTTGTAAGATAATGTCCATCTGGTAAGAGCCGGTATTGATTTTGTAATTCCTATTATTCCACCTCCTACTTTTCCTGTGGCATTAAGCCATTCTTGGCTCTGGTCAGGATCTACTTGATTAAACGTCGAATTGCTTCTTTTTACAACGAAATTACCATTTTCGAATTCTTCAAGTATTTCATCTGGCAACTGATTCATTTCTGAAAGATAGATGATCGTCCCCCATCTTGAATAGTTGATGTGGTCGTATCTCATGAAGTATGGAAGCATGCATTTAAAGGAGTACAAGTACAAACTCCATATGCCTTCTCGAAGTGATCTTGTAAACATAAGAAGGACTGAAACCATGTCAACGTACTGCCACCAGAATTTGAAATTCGGTTCTCTGTGTTCGGCAATGAATTCTTCCAGTAATCTTCGGAACCTATGTCCTTGGAGTGCATCAATAAGACCATCTGTGTCTTCCTCTTCCATTAATACCTTTATCTCATCATACAACTCATTGTCACTTGCCTCAATATGGGATATTATCTGCGGTGCAAGGATAAACCACATGGCTTGGACTGTGATTTTATGTGACCTCATTCCTCTGTTGTAATGCTTTCCACTAAATACCTCTGAAGTGGCATTAGGTCCAAGTAAACTTGATTCAATCCAGATGTGTTCCAAACCTGAACCTTCCATATGAGTACCAATTGCTTTCAAGAAGTTCATAGCTATGTGCAAGTCCACCCATCCTGATTATCAACTTTTCCTGGTATTCTTCCTTGCTCCATTTTAAATCCATGAGTTTGAAGTATAACGCCTGATCGACTGTTATAACTGTATAAAATTGACCTAATTCTCTCGAGATATGTAGGCATCTATTGACAACAGTATTCAGTGTATCAAGATCATGAGCTGGGTTTTGAATAATAGGTAAATAAGCAACTGTTGTCACTTCTGATTGATTCTTACTAAAAT
>MJUT01038703.1:28432-40484 GCA_002080005.1 Gigantidas platifrons | reverse complement strand
CAGGATTCGGAAACAAGCTAAGCTTATACCAATCCGTCTGTTACGATCTTAAGATTTTGAAGGTTTTCCTGTTGTGTTTTGGTGGTTAGCTTTTACTATTTTTATCCACTTGTAATTAGTTAATTTCCGTTTTGAATAAGTCTTTTGAAGTTTAGAGGACTTTAATAAGTATTGATTTTTCTCATACTCTATTCGGAATCGTAGTAAACATTAATACAATAGATCAAAAAGGCTAGTTGTACTTTTATTGGTTTCATAACTCCTAAAAGTACATATCATGTTGCACGGACTTCTTGGGTAGGTTAGGGGTATTTAAGTTGTCGTTTTTTGGGATTTATTCACCACACGTTGTAAAGTTACTGTGGAGTGTGTATGGTCGTTGTCTTGTCTTGTTCAAGGTAAGTAAAACTTATTAGTTATTTTATGGTTAAATTTTGACGTCCATATTCTGTATAGGGGGTATTTTATTTATACAATTTTGAGAAATGTTTGTAAATTATAACATTAATTCAGTATAGCAGAGATCGACAGTTACTGATAAGCGCTAAAAATAGATTCCCCTAATTATCTCTCAGACTCGGTTTCAGAATGTAGTACAAACAATGCCAGTCTGTACTACATATTTCAATGGCGATAATGCAGAATTGAGTGAAAAACAGAACTTTGTCGGAGAAAAAAAAAAGAAATCCCACGACGCTACAAGACACTGTTCCTACGAAACATGCGATAGTACACATTTAACCATTACAAATAAAAATTTACTTTGATTTTCCTATATATTTCAGCTAAAGATAAACCCTAAGAATTAACAATCCTGTTTATATTATGTACAAATAAAAACCACTCATATAAACATAATGAGCAAATAAACAATCAAAATATAAACAATTCTGAATGTTTTGGTGTAAAATTTGTTAAAATCTCTCCAGAAATGACTTCACAATATTTTTTTGAAAAAATATGGTTTTGGTTGATTATATATTTGTTGTATATGTTGCAATACTTTTGGCAACATACTGTAGATATTCAGATATGAACACATGAAAGGTGTCTTTTGGATCCCGTTTCCCAAACCAAAGCGAAACCAAAGGATAAATGTTAACGTTGGATTCGGGCATGTGGTCGTGAACTTTTTACGGTGGAAAAAGTCACACGATGGACGTATATTTGTTCCAAACATTTTGTAGGAGGGCAAGGTCCTACGGGTCAACACCCGGACCCAGTACCAGCAACATATACACCGTTTCAGGTATGACAAAATATTGTCGTGATTTGATTGCATGAAAAAGTGCCGATTTCCATCTCTGAAACGTATATTGTTTTTTTTTAACGAAATAAAAATCGGTATTGTAATTTATTCTTTTTTGTAAGAGAATATGAATTCTTATATATTATCATCAATAAAAAAAATAATTTTGGTTTGTGGAAATTCCTCTCAAATATTTAATCAATTATCGGAAGTTCGGATTACCCGTAAGTCACGATGATGTATGAAATTCCCGGGAGATTGTAATAACAGCATGAAGCAATACTCTTAAATTGCCAAAAGGATTATGAAATAATATGTCCTTTGATGTATATATACTTACATGCTTGTCAATAAGTGACAAAAAGTTTAGTTTCTAGTTCTTTGAAAAGAGAATATTTCAAGAAACGAAAACAGAATTTGGCAGTTACTAGTGCTATATATTATATGAATAAAGAATGATATAAAAGGGGAAAATATGCTACCCACTTGATATTTTTGAAAGAGAAAGGGATCGTATCACTTCTGGACAGAACACTTGTATTTTTATTTTGGCTGAATATTTAAAAATATTTTTAAAATCGTATAGATTTTCTAGGATGCTGCCATTGTTTGTACTACATTTTCCTATTTGCGTATCACGTGATACACATTCCACAAATTGATGACGCGTTATCGATCAATGCTATAAAACATTTAGTGGTTTTCGTATAGACATTTTAAACAGGACATTTGATGATGTAGAAATCATCGCATCATGTAGCGAATAATTTATTAGATAAATGCACGTTTGTAGGCAGTCGTACATAAAAGTAAATTATTGTCACACAATAAAACCGTCAACAGTATATTAGACTAGACACAAGTAGGATTGTATTCCTTTTAGCACCGACTCTTGCGGACTGGTGATGGATCCCCTGATACATGTATGTTCTCTTCCCCCATTCGCTTGATATTCTATTTATATATGTATGTGTCTCTTTTTCTGCCAGAGTTTGCCTGCACCACAATTATTGATACTTCACTGTGAATGTTTTGTTTGATGTATTGTTGTTGTGTATCAATCATAATTGTTAATTTTTTATGCCCCCCTGGGGCCCTGATTTGGTTAATAAACTTATTTATATTTCTGTATTGTGATAAATCAATAATGATTTTTTGAAAACTACTAAA
The DNA here is from genome assembly GCA_002080005.1 of Gigantidas platifrons. Classification (NCBI taxonomy): domain Eukaryota; kingdom Metazoa; phylum Mollusca; class Bivalvia; order Mytilida; family Modiolidae; genus Gigantidas; species Gigantidas platifrons. The sequence goes on along the minus strand of MJUT01038703.1, from coordinate 38,065 downwards.
TGAACTGACAAATAGTCTTAACTATTAAAAATAAAGGACATGTACATACATTTGTCTGCTTGTCTGCAAGTTGTGTTCTCAAAAAAATATATTCAGATAACTTCATATATTACTGTAAATTCAGAAATGAATGTGCAAAAATGTTTGCAGATGGTTGTCACATTAATTAAAATACACGTTTTAAATTTTACCCTATATATTTATTCACAAAAATCTTCTGGTTAACATTATAACCACATTTTCAAATTCGCATTAGTAAGTGCACACATTATTAATTTCTGAATTTACAGTATCTTTAGTATGTAAAACAGAAATCCCTCCTCTTTTATCTGGGTTGGGGACCAGCAGATTTTACTCTGGCAGAGTTAATTTCTGTTTTTACAATTTTTAACCATGATGTATTGATCAATATATTAGGAGACAACTGTATGGTATTTGAATATTTGGTGACATCAGTCGTATTTCTGGCGATATGACAGCAAAGCCAGTAAATTATAGATTGATCATGACAAATATTCACATTATTATTCTCTCAGTTCTGAATACAGTGGTACAAAATTAAATATCCAGATATTAAAGTACATTAATTTATTATGCATATATGCAAATGTATACTTGAGGATTCTTCATGAATCCCAATATTGTTAATGTTTGATGCATGATGTAGATGTGGGTTTAAAACAGAGATCACTCCTCTTTTTTCCTTTAGTGGTTTCAAGAATTCAAGTTCGGGAAAGGAGGAGGAAAGGGGTGGGGGCGGGGTTGTGTTCTCAACCGATTCAAATGTTGTGTTATATCCCCTTCTAGTCTTTGAAAATTCAGTATTAACCACAATGTCTTCATAGCGACTAGGCCACAGGCGCATGGGTTTCGTTTCCTCCTCCCCCCTTTTTTAAAAATTTTCATAATTTAAATCATTCATGGATAATACGTGTATTACGTGTATCCTGTGTCCACAGTTTTTCGACTGATACAGTTATATGGACACAGAATACATGTATTATCCATGCTGTATGACGTCTACTGTTATTGTCAAATGAAGAAAAACGAATTATTATGAAAATTTTGAAAAAAGGTGGGTGGGGGTAGTAGAGAAAAGGGAGGGGGGGGAGGAGGAAACGAAATCCATGCCCCATGCACCTGTGGACTAGCCAATATATTTTTTACATGTCCACAAAGGTTTGGAAATTAAAATGTGCTAAGCTTGGTAAAATTATAAAGATGTAAGTAAAACTTCCAAAAGTATAGAACAGGGTTCTCATGCAACTTCTGTAAAGACATAACAGTGTTGTTTTTATCTTTATTGACGAATATATACCATTATGTCATGGACATGACCAGTCCTGTTTAAATTGGCTCCATCGTCCTCTTTGTATCTTCTCAACCTCTGAGGAGTCCACCCACACTTCTCTCTCAAGTATATAAATATATCTGTGGTGTGTACTATAGGACATAGCGACAAGTCACACACCCAATTTGTTATAGATAAAGGTTCTGGCAATTGCCTGAACCCAACCAATAGCCGATCGTCATGGTCCTTCTTGAAGTTGAAATTAGCGATATATCGCCGGTCTCAATATCTAGATTCTCCTGGTGAGCCCAAACACACAATTTCACTATATCTCTCTTACGCCTCCCATCTATACTTATGTCGCGTTCCCTTAAGTATTTACATAGCACTGTTGTCGATTGACAGCTGAAATAGTCAAATGCCGCGTATTTGGCAACGCCTGCGACAGCCATGTTGGACAGACGTCCAATGGCGGGAATTAAAATAGTCCTTTTTTACCTCCTTTACAAAAGACTTTTTAACTCCGAAGTCCCGTATTATTGATTTTCACACGGTGAACGACAACGATAGATTTGTAATTATTGTATCCTAAATATTACTACAGACTCGATGCATAGCAGACGATAATTATAATCAACGTTATAAACAAAACATTTGAAATATCCGATACACTTATTTGAATATTGCAATGTTTATGAATAAGTGAAATCAGGCGTGTAGTATTATAAACAATTATATCGACCTGACGCACATTACACAATTATAGATTGTATAGATAATTTGAAATATTAATGTGTAGTTATTATACATTATAGTTGTGATGATGCATTATGTGAATTTGTTTAGTTAATATGTATTTATGCTAGTCGTTAAGATATTTAGTAGTCCTTATTTTGTTCAAGGTCCTGTATTATAGTTTGATGTTTGACGTGTGATGTGTGCATAGTACTGGTGGAGTCATTGATGTTGCCGACCGGCTGTCTGTTGTCCGACGTGGATGGAATTGTGGATTTGACATTAACTGTTTCTTTTTCAAAATTCTTTTTTTGTTAATTTGTTTGTGTTTATATGTTAATAATCTTTTGTATTTTATGTTTAAAATTAAATGTTTAAAATAAAAAAAAAATTAATTTAATTTCATTATTATATCAACCAGCAAAGATATCCGTTTGACTCTTATCACACTTGGCGATCCTGTCGTCACACCGCCTCCTATGAATTATAATTCACTAATATAGCAAACAAGTTATAGAACATGCTACATGACAAATCTAAATAAAAACAATAATAGACAGTGGAATAACAAAACAGAAAGATATAAAATTAGCAATACAGATGAAATGCAACCTAGAATTATGATGTAAATCTTTTGCTTTTAAGAATAAAATTCTGTACCTTGAAAAAAATGTCTATATTTTGATCGACACTTAAGGTGTCTGACCCCTTTATTAGAAGTTTAACATCAATAGTAACCGGATAATTGATTGTATACATGAATTCATTACGTAAATCAGTATATTTTTTGCACGATATCAAAAAATGGGATGTAGACTCGACTTAACCACATGCACAATTAAGGGAATCCACCAGATTTCGAATTAACAGGTGCTCATTTAATTAGCTACTGTTCATTCTGAACCTGGTGTGCAAAATTTGACCCAATCGAGTGCCACTGTAATAATATGCAGGACATTTGTTATTTTTGGGTTTTAATACGCTCCTTAAAAATATTCAGGAACCTTGAATTTCGAGTATTTATAGGGAGTCTATTCCATAATTGTATGGATGATGGAAGGAAGTAATCTGAATAGAATTTAGTTTTTGAACTTATTTCTAGAATATTCGAGGACTGGCGAGTGTTATGGTAGTGTCGATTGTCGACTCTATCAGGCAACACATTTCTCAAATATTCAGGTGCTTGATTGTTAACTATTTTATGAAGTAAAATCAATTTATGTTTTTCCCTTCTTTCCAAAAGTTTTTCACATCCCGTTTCCTCGTATAGTTTCTGAATAGACGTTGATTTTGTACCACCCGTAACAATTCGTGCAGCTTCGCTCTGGACATTTTCGATTTTATTTATTAAATAATGAGTCTGCGTATCCCAAACAATATCCCCATAATTCTTGGCTTCGAAACATACTCTTATTGATGCCTATTTTTACTGAACATGTTTTGCTTTCATGGTAAACATTTTGTTTTTGTTCTAAATTGTAGCCAAAAAAAGTAGGAGCAAACATAGTTTTGTCTCCTCCCCAATTTTGACTCCTCTCTATCCATCCTCTTTGTAAATAATAATATCTACGCGTGTAATAAGATATTTCAAGATAAAATAGGGGCCGTCGTGGTCGTACGGTAGTTGGATTTACAACTGCCTATGCAATAGGTGCCTATCACCACTAACGTTGTGGGTTCCAATCCGGCTCATGCCTATGTGTAGTGTACACAGTATTACGTGATAAAGTTTGTCAGTGACTTGCGACATGTATGTGGTTTTCTCCGGGTACTCCGGTTTCCTCCACCAATAAAACTGACTGCCACGGTCTAACTGAAATATTGTTGAAAGTAGCGTTTAACACCATAACCCTATCTATCAAGATTACAAATACAGTAGCTCGGACCTATTTCTGAATATAATTTCGTGCAGGTATCCACAAGACAAGAAACTCCGAAACATTTAAAATCGTACACCTGCTCGCTTCGGTTACATTTAATGCACCTTATTCCCATTATATCATTCAAACTAGGACATGTATCAATTCCTAAAAGACGTTCCTTTTCGGCTCTCTGCTTGTTTTGTGCATACGATAGCTCAGTTCTCCAGAATGTTAAGATTTTCACTCATTTATTGGTTTAATTTTCGTATAGTACCCTTCCGATGACGGAAGTAGAGTTTGAGTCTTGTGCAGAATGTAATTACTTCAACGATAGGCCAAGAAAAGTTCAAAAAACTTTCCCGGATTTTATTTTACAACCTTTAGGAAAAGTTTTTCGAACATTTCTTGGCCTATCGTTGAAGTAATTACATTCGGCACAAGACTCAAACTCTACTTTCGTAAACTGAAGGGTACTATACGAAAATTGAAGCAATATATGAGTGAAAATCTTAAAATTTTTGAGAACTGAGCTATCGTACAAATGTATGCACAAAACAAGCAGAGAGGCGAAAAGGAACGGCTTTTAGGAATTGATACATGTCCTAGTTTGAATAATATAATGGGAATAAGGTGCATTAAATGTAACCGAAGCGAGCAGGGGTACGATTTTAAATGTTTCAGAGTTTCTTGCCTTGTGGATAATTAGTATATACACAACTGTATATAGAATCGAAACATGTAAGTTGCTGTTAACGTAGGATTGTATGAATATTGACACGAACAATTTAAGATAAGGAAAAAGAGATGAAATAATAAAGAAATAAAGAAATTTTATTGAAAATAAATATGTAAAGAGAAAGTTAAAAAGGGGGGTGGTAATTCCGTGCCACGTGCCTGTGGTGTAATCGGCATAATGTCCCAAGGGAGTCTCCTGTGTAAGGCACAAAAAATGTTAATGTATATTTAAGAAATTAATGAATTAAAAAAAATAAACAAAAAAGAAATATATTACCAATTTATATTAAAGAAAGGCGCTGTTAGTGAATTAAATAAAAATAATCAAAAAAGAAACAAAAAATACCAAAACTTTACATGTCTCACGGGATGAACCATCATGGTAATCGAGCCGACCTTCTCGTGCAGCACTTGACGGCAGAATGCCTAAGAACATTTCAACAAATAAAATAAAAGTTATTCGTCCAATCAAAATGATTGTTCAAAATAACAAGTGGAAATAATAACGACCAATGTAAAAATTAGATTACATCCGAATGTAAATTGTAATTAGTATAATATGTAGTCCATTTAAAAAATCCAACAGCGCCAATTAATTATTTTTTAATAAAATTAAAAAAAATGACACAATTTACACTCGATTTGCCTCTCAGTCGACATCTCCTTTCTTCTAGCCACAACAATGCAGGAATTTTGCAAAACCTCAAAATCAAAATAATTGAAAACAACCTTTAGTAAGGTCCAGACAGGATAGAGAAAGTCTGTGGATAAGTAAACACTTGCTCCGACACGAACATGCAATATCAAAAATACTTTTCCTAATTATTGTTATTATTTATATTTATCTTGTATATAATTTAATTCATGTATTATTTAATTGTATTATTTTGTGTAATATAACATTTTTCATCAATTTTGTAGTATAATATAATTTTTATATAGATCAAAAGATTGGTGTCCCAAACACGTATCACAGACACAGGTAGTAATGTCAAAGCATTCTTTCACACGAAAAAATACAGAGATCTGTGAATTTCATTTTTAGAGAGATATATACTGATCAAAGTTTGACGTTGAAAAATTCTATCGCATAGATGGAAATTCTGTTATTTTAAACAAGTAACTATATTTTTCTACTTTAGCTATGAATTTGGTGTTCACTTGTTGTTTTCCATATGGAGTCACGTGACGTCATTACTCGGATCTTTTCGACCAATAGAGTTTTTCATGGTTACCCACAGTGCAATTCCATCTGGCGGAGTTCGGGTGTGAATGATCAACGCTTCCATTATGGAATCCATGGATTGCTCGGACCAAAATACTGAGCCAAAGATGTTTAGAAGCACCAAAATATCTTACTGAGACTTCTGCTGTGTCCCAGGATGTTCAAATCAGAGGGAATGACAAAATTAATGGATGGAAGCGGTCATATTACCGATTTCCTAAGGATCCCAAACAAGCCAGCTTTGGGATGAAAATGATCCGTAGGGATCATTGGGAGCCTAATAGTCACAATCGAATTTGTTCTGACCATTTTGAAGGAGGTATATCAATTTTCGAATTATTAATCCTTATGAATATAAAGCCTGTATAAAAATATACTAACAGTGCTATACATGTAGTCCATGTTATGTGCAACTTCTTTTACCAATATGATAACCAACCAAGTCCAAGATTTCTCATGTCAGTGATGATGTTACACACATACATGTACCCATGTGGTATGGTCTCACAATATATCATACTATGTATTATGTTTTCTGGAAAGGCACGGTTTACGTCAATATACCAGGGAATTAATTCAATTTGTCAAGGGGAGGGCTCACCATCAATTTATTGAAATTCAGACCCAGTCAGGGACTTGGTCCCATAATTTTTGGCATAGACTGGATTTACCTGTTTACACACACATAATCAGTATCAAACTCCTGATAATATATGTTATTGTTACAACTTCTTTAATGTCGGGTCCACCATATCAGTACCTTGTATCAGTTTTAGAAATCTTTCAAAAGTTACTTTTGTGCAAAACAGTAGCCAGGGAAAGCCTCTTTTGTATAATGTAGTACACTTGATGAGATAAGACATCAAGAGGTGTCAGTTCAAATCTGACGAGAGGCCTTGGATTTGTTTAATGCACATGAAAGAACTCGAGGAGTAAAACAGATAAAGGCTATGCACCAACAATGTTTCCTTTTCAAAAGAAATCACAACCAAGACAAACAAATAATTCACAACTCAAAGAAGCACAAGTCCTTGATGGTTAGTTGGAATATAGTAGCACTTGTAATATGATTTATATGAAACAAATCCTTCCATTCATTTGTGGGTCCATCGTGGTCGTGATCGCATGGTATTTGAATTAGCAACTATCTGTGCAATCAGTTCGAACTCCGTTCATGGCAAGATGTATCGATACAACATTATGTGATAAAGTTTGCCAGTGACTTGTGATTGGTTGGTGGTTTTCTCCACCAATAAAAATGTCCTTCACGATATAACTGATAGATTGTTGAAAGTGGCGTTTAGCACCATAAACCAATCAATCTATTTATTTGGTCAAGTTAATATGTTTGTAAAACCCCAAAATATTTGATTCAATAATTGATAAGAAGACTAACCAAATAAAATCACATTTTTGCATCTGATGACACCAAGGACTGTTTGTAACTCCTGAACAAAAAATGCTGAAATTCTTCTAAATTTTGTATTTCCGAAACATATTTTAAAAATCAAATCAGAAGTACACAACTGAAATTGAACAGAAACATATGGTTGGCCAGTGGTAAGGACAAAAATGTGGGTTTACTGTACCTTGCTTGAAACAATTATGATTGTTAGAAAGCAATTTATTTATTACCTTTAGTGTATATTGAGAATTTAAATTATTTGATAAAAATCTGTTAAAAATCACCAAAAAAGTTAGAGTAATCAGTATGGGCTTAAAATATGAATGTTTGGGTGACAGTAAACACACATTATTTGTTTGGCCTAAAAGCTATTAAGTAAGACCATACTCATATCAGCAGAGAATAATATATGATAAATATGAAAATACATTGAAACAAACCACCCCAGGAAAGGAAGTTTTGACTGGGTTATACAAAATATGTTGGATTTTTATACAACAAAAAGAAGTGCACAAAATATTTATCTTTTAATATAAATTTTTTTTGTAAATTAATGCAAGATTTCTGGAGTCAATATCATCATAGTGAAATCTTTTCTGAATTTTTCATATCGACTTCCTAAATTATAACCAAAATGAAATATTGCCCATTTCAATGAAAGCTAATTCCTCTTGTACCATTCTGAGAAACAATAGAAATTACCTTTCTTGGTCAAATTTATTTGTAGTCACCTATTTGATATTGATTCATCATTTGAAGGCCATATTTTCTGGAATTTGTGTTGAAATCCCAACTTTTGCCACAAAAAGGAAAATTTCTCTGGCAAGGCCAAAGCAAAACATTTGTCTGTTTTTTGTCTCGAATCTAACAAATGGGTGCATATTAATAAGAACATTCTAGATAATATGTATATATATATTGAATAAATGGTATATAAATTTGAACTTTAAACGTGCTTAAACCAAACTGGTCATTAAATATGAAATGGAAGGACATGCTTAGGGTCAAACTTAGGATATGGTACGGAGCCTGGAAACAGGCAGATAATTTTTGGCCTAAGGAAGGATGAATATTTAAGAAATTATGCATGGGGGTTATATGTTTATATTGTATTTACCACAAATAGGTCCTTTATGTCACAAGGTTTAACAAAGAGTGTTACCGAGGGGTAAAATGTCAACAGAAAGGTAAAAAAAATATAAATATATTGAAAAATAATCAAACTATTCTTGAAAATGGTCTTTGACATCACCAATGACAATTGGCATAGATTTATATATTTATTCAAGTTGATCGTCCTTTAGATATTAAACCTTGTGTATCAGTAACACCTCACATAAACAATCATGATTATATGGAGATTGAAATAGAAAAAAGAAATTATACATTCATTAAAGAGTATTTTCCTGAAATCAGAGAAAAAGTAAATGAACTAGAGCGCTTACAAAAGTTATATGAAAGCCAAGCCAAACAAATATTAAGTTTAGAAAACATTAAAGATATCCCCAAAAAAGATGATATTTTGGACAGGTCTCCCGAAGTATGAGACATTTTATGCACTATATTAGTTTATTTTTAGACAAGAGCTAAACATTTGTGGTATTGGAAAGGGGATATAGATATGCCACACATATTCAGTGAGACGAAAAGGGGCCCAGAACGAAAGTTATCATTAATTGAAGAATTCTTTCTCACAATGGTTCGTTTGAAAGTAGGTTTATTGATAGAAGATTTGGCGGTTAGATTTTCGATTTCTGTTGGATAGGTTTCCTCCATTTTAAATTCGTGGCTAAATCTAATGTAAGTTGATCTGAAAGAGCTTTGTGAGTTACCGTCTAGATCTGTTGTGACAGAAAATCAATCAAAAGCCATGTGGGATTTTGAAGATGTGCGAATAATTTTAGATTGCACAGAGATCTTTGTGTAAAACCCATCCAAATTAGATGCAAGGAAACAGGTATATTCAAATTATAAACATCATAATACATTCAAGTTTCTGGTTAGGGTAAATCCACAGATGGGAATACGTGAGCAGAATGTATGGTGGTCGTGCATCTGATAAATTTATCATCTCTGATTCAGAGGATCTACTTCAAAACTTAGAGAGCAGTAAAGGTTCAGTTATGGCTGACAGAGGGTTTTTAGTAAGTAGAATATTAAAAGAAATGGGTGTCAAGCTTCACATGCCATCAATTAAGGAGAACAAAACTGACAAGTTCAGAGACTAATAGGTCTGAGAACATTTCCAAAGTAAGAATCAATGTTGAAAGATCAATCCCGAGAATCAAAACATTCCACATATTAGATGGCGAGGACAAATTATCCATGAAAGATATTGCAGAACAAATATTTACAGTCTGTGCTTATTTGGTGAATTTAC
>MJUT01038701.1:1636608-1648937 GCA_002080005.1 Gigantidas platifrons | reverse complement strand
ATTTACCAATTTCCAAAACATATAATTTTTTGGTCAAAATCGTAGATAATGCCCCTTTAAATATTGTTCTCCAACCATTGCGTTTACAGTTTATGATTCATGATAAAAAAAAAACCAATAAACCCCTATGAATTACATCAAAAAGGTTCGCTCCTTTTGTTACCATCTCATGTTGTAGATGGAATTGGGGATTTAAACTCACAACGTTAGTTTGCATAGGTAATGCATTAGAAATCCAACTACCATTCGATCACGACCATGATGGCATCCTATTCAAATTGTTAACAGTGATTAGACACCATATTCAATTAATTCATGAAATCTTCGCGATCTAAATGAATAAAACTGCAATTTCGAAATATTATTTAAACAATATACACAATCCCAACCAATGCTAAACTGTATGTAAAATGATTTGCCGTTGATGTGATCGTATGGTAGTTGAATTTACAGCTATCAGTTCAATTAGTGCCTATCGCCACCTGGAATGCTCCCAGTTAACTTAGGGGAGGAGTTTACTGTATTTTTGTTGAGAAAAAAAATCTGTCGCCCTATTTAATTGGAAATATAAGTTGATCCGAAAGTCGCCAACAATAAATGATCTGTTTTCAACAAGAAATTTGATCTAAAATACTCATTTTTCATGTCCTAAAAAGACAATCTGATTTTTGTTTCGTGTGTAAAAAAAATCTGATTCGAAGGAAACAAGATACCCCCTAAAAGTTAAATGGTCCGTTGCCACTCGAGCCATACGTTCGATTCCAGTCCGTACTCGACACAACTTTATGCAATCGCCCGATTTCTCGTACCATTCGCCAGAACTCCTACCAATTCTCGTTCTTCCCCGATACCACCCATCTCTGGAACAACTTGCAATCATCAAGAGTGTGTTGCAGAACATCATAGCCAGGAATGAGGGGCAATTTGCTAATTTGCATATCTAAGATGGCGACGCCGAGAGTCTGCAATTTTCATATGATCTATAGAAGATATCATTCCTAAGTGAATGCATGTCAATTTCTGAACTTGGAAATGATACATTGAATCCATCTGAATTAAATGGGAGCATAGCCATAATCCGACAGCCCGTTAGTCCGACAGCCCGATAGTCCGACAGAGATGTGTTTGTGTTTCACTTTCACCGTTCAAGTAAGAACAGCTAGCAACAAAGTAAAAATACGCGGGAATACATCTAAAGGCCTAAAGGTTTAGTTTGACCAATTTTCTTGAATATTTGTTTCAATTTGTACTTGTATGACGGAATTTGCACTCACTTAAAGGGGTCCGGGTGGCTCAACGAGTTAGGTCGCTGGATCTAACAACTCATACAAGCCTATCACCAATACGACGTGGGTTCGCGCCCAGCTTTGTAAATCACAAAAAAGGGTGCACTCGACTCGCAGCCGCAAGTGATAAAGTTTACCAGTTACTTGTCCATGATCGGTGGTTCTCTCCGGCTTCCTCCACCACTAAAAGTGGTCACCCTGATATAGCTGAACTATTGCTAAAAGTGGCGTTAAACACCAAAATTCAAATTGCAATTCACTCACTTAAATGAAGAAATAGTCATCTTCTTTAATTCAATGATAATCTCAAAGTGACGACCATACGATCTTCGAGGGGGTTATTTTCAGATCAAATTAAATCTTTTCGTCTTCTTCGCCGTTAAATTATTTTCTTTTCCAACAGAACCGATATAGCAGTCAATTTGTTCTGGACAGAAAATATTGAGCTATGTGAGCCGACCGGAACAATAGACAAAAGCTACGTATTTCGGGCCAAGGCAATATATTCGGACCTTTTTTCTTTTAATTCTCTAAAGTAAATGTCTAGAAAATATTTCAATATACTTAGTATGTTTCAGTAAACCACATAAGAATCTTTCAACGCCAGTTTTTAAGATATGTATCGGTAAACCACATAAGAATCTTGCAACGCCAGTTTGACGACAGATCTCGATTTCACAGTGCACAAAACTTCACTTATAGCGAATATTTCTTATAAAGAACATATATTTTATTTTCGTAGAATATCTAAATGTACTTAAATTTTCGGAATACTGGACTGTCGGATTATAGGTCTGATCCAAATTAAATGAAATAAATATTAATGAAAACAATAAAATATTCGAGGTTCCTAGACAAAATGAAAATCCGAGGCGCCGAACCCTTATCTGACCTTAAGAGTCTATGTATAAATGTTTGGAATACACGAAACTGGTGGTGTTCGAAACAAAACTTATCAATGAAAGACATTTGGCAGCATATTTTTTTGCAATAAATTTAGATTCCTCCACCATAGATGGAATTCTATTGACTAACCTTAGATTTCTAGCTTCTAAACTCGAGGTTCCCACATGAAATAAAATATGATTATTTTTGCATGATCGCGACTTCAAAGAAAGGGATAAAATCGTTACAAAACAAATTTATTTGAATTTTGACAGAAGAAAAAGCAGAAACAATAACTATTAATTATCAAATCGTTGACGGACACATTAAACTTCCATACTGTATGCAATTACATTTTTGTATTTGACAAATCTAATAAACAATCCACCAAGCGTGAAACCTCAGGGCCCAGGTGACTCAATGAGTTAGGTAGTTGGATTACATAACAATTCATACAAGCCTATCACAAATAAGGCGTGGTTTCGCACCTCGGGGCGGCTTTGTAAATTATAAAAAGGGTGCACTCGATTCGCAGCCGCGAGTGCCTCAGTTGCTTGCCCATGGTCGGTGGTTCTCTCCAGCTTCTTCCACCACTAAAACTGATCGCAATGATATAGCCGAAATATCGGTGAAAGTGGCGTTAAAACACCAAAAAAATAGAAAAATAAATTGAAACTGCAGTCACGTGATCAAAATCTAATTTAAATATTAATATTTATGAGAAAAAGTACCACCAATTTCTGGATAATATGTTGAGCTGCCATAAATAACAGACTGTTTTTAATTGTATATACATGTATATGGTTTTTGTCTGCACCCACAAGTTCCCAAATACACCAGATGGTGGAATGAACTATATCCGAAGAAGAATAAGAAATATTGTAGCATTATATGCCTTAGGGGCATAGAGACCGGATAGAATTGCATCCACCACTCTGAACAGTAGGCAAAATTTTGTTTTTGTAACCTTTTTGTGGGCAAACATGTAGAATAAGCTGAATTGTTAGCATGAAAGCAACAATTGTTCATTCAACCAAGAGGGTACACGGGTATGCTTCCAAACGACCTTTTTTCCCTTGTCACTTCTGTAAACCTTTCCCCCAACATATTGTCAAAGTCATAAACTAAAGGCTTGCCCATCACTCACTTTTGGCAACAGCTTCACATCACCCCCACTATTCATACATGTCTCTTGAATATTCCTGCCCGTTGAACCCTTCCACTTTCCCGGTCCATTTGAAAACTTGTCCCCCACTCTTCAGTCCTCTCTGTCATCCCCGTTTTTCAGTGGTGTTGGTGTTGCTTAATATTTTTTGTAGTGTTATGTGGATCATTGTTTGTCCTCTTTATTTTATTTTGGCCGTTGTAATGTCTGTCCATTTTCAAAGTAATACTTTTGACATCTTCAAACTTTCTTCCTGAAAATATATATTCTTGTGAAATTAACTGATATTTGTTCTACACAAAAATATAAGCCATGAACAAAGATTATGCTGAAGCTGCAAAAAAGGTGGAAGGTGAATGCCATTTCTTCTTTTATTGTAATAGTAATTCTCAAAAAGAAGATTACTATTAGTGCTAATGTTTTCTTTTGAAATTCAACCTTTAAAAACATTAGAATACTTTTATACACTCTAAAATTGAAATTTTAATCTAGTAACAGGAACTTGATAACCAATCAGTAAAATTACAAAAAATGAGGTCCACCAGGGTCAAAGTTCAAAAACATTTCACAATGTCAACTTTAACCAATGCAAACATATTCAGTATGAAAATGAAAAACAAAAAATACTACACTGTTGGAACATTTCCAATATAGAAAAATTGTAGAAAGAGGAAAAATCATTAACAGCAATTATAACCCACAAATACATGACCACTACCTTTCCTGGCTTGGTACAGGCACGTTAACATGCAATCATGAAAGTGCTTTCCACATGTGAATAAAATGCCACCCTTGCATATAACCAGAAGAATAGGATTATTATCAGTGCCTTATTTCCCTATAGGCTTGGTAGGCTGAAGCCTAGGGCCTCAACATCCAGAGGTGTATAATATTTTTTGTCATTGTCATAGACCTTTCTTACACATGGTGCCATAACCTTTTTGTAATTTTCCTGCACTCCATTTCAAAATAATAAGGCCAATAAGTCGACACTAGCATTGATTTCTGTGTTTATTGTGTCCTTCTATAAAAGCAGTGAGATAGATAAGTTGAAAAAACAAGGTGTTGTCAGACATCAAATTTGTTTCAATGTCATGGCTAATTTTCTTTAGATGAGGAATTGTGCATTGCATAAATTTAAAGTATCTGTGATCATCCTCGGCTTCATTGATTATTGTGTAAAATATCCTTTTTATCTTCCTCTATTCACAAGGGTGGGGATTGGGAGGGACCTCACAAGTAGAATAGCCTAGGGCTTCTCTTCGTCTAAATCCGGCAATGTTTATTATTAAGAATGCTATAATCTTGAACCTTTACATAATATATTTACCCTTCGTGACACAGTTGTCATATGCATAATATTAGGTCTATAAAACAGAGCAGATGGCCTCATGTATTATCGAAATATTAGAATATACAAGGCCATCACAAAACATCACAAGACAATAGTCAATTTTGTTGTTGTTTTATTTATTACCACATTTTCTTGTTCCATGTGGGTGTATTATGAAAGGTGTGGTTATCTTGTTTAACGCCACTTTCAACAATATTTCAGTTACATCGTAGCGGTCAATTTTATTGGTGGAGAAAACCAGAGTTCCCTGACAAACTTTACCACATAATGTTGTATCAAGTACACCTCACCATGAACCAGGTTCTAATTCACAGCTTTATTGGTGATAGGCATTGTTTGTACAGGTAGTTGTAAATCCAACTATCATACGATCACGACTACAGCTGCCCCTATCGTGAAATAAAAATTAATGTAGTTATCTAATTTATTGTGCATTGAGCTTGTGTTAATATGTAATAATTATACATATTAATAAAGCCTTGAACTTGAACTTCTGTTTAAATTACCCGTTACATGTACATACAATGCTCCCTTTTCATAGCTTACATTGTACATGTATATGTATAACAGCTGATTTTAATCTAATTATCTGAGTTAATGTAGATACTAGTGCTTTTGAATTGAAGAAGATCTGTGCAATTATTTTATTGTTTGTTTATATATATATTTGATATTTGTGTGGGAGGGGGGTTTGAGAATGATTGTGATTCTATAAACTTAAAATAGATTGTAGCCAAACATCACTTTTTAACTTTATTTTTACAATTAATTGTATGTCTGCAAGTCCATATTAATCAGTGTTGAGTTTTCTAAATAGCACAATTTTCACAATGACAGATCTAGACAACACATTAACATAATCCAGCTATTGACATTTCATCATAACTATGGATACCATTTCTCAAAGTTAACCTCGTCATCATTATCAATATCGTTGGTTTTAACTTGAAAAATATAATTTTTATTATATATTTGGATCAATTCGTGTCATGGGATGTGCTACTTTCCATTCTATTCACAACAAAGTTTGTAGTATCAATGAATCTTTCAACGCAATTTCGTAGACACCCTTCTGTTCTGGAATCAAGTTTTTGTCCCGGTTTGTCCACACACATGTCCCAACATTTTTCGTTCAAATTGTGCACTAACTGTTGAAACTTCTGTTTCTGTGCCTCAGCGTCCATAAATCGTTGTAATCTTGGGTCAGTTGACATTTTTTTCAATGTCCACAATCTCCAAACTAATTTTCGTTCAAGATGAATAACAAACCAGACAAAAAAACAACATGCAATTTTCGTTAGGGTTAACACTGAGGACGTTTCTGGTTCCGAAATAATTTTAAATACAGGGAACCAGCCAATACGACAATACAACCAAACACCTAAAAGCGGACAACAAACAGAGCACAGCTATATCCTATTAATTAGAATTGATTGATTGATTGTTGCTTACTTCAATTCAAGAGGCAAATAGTTCATGCATATATTCACTAGATAATTTTCTTTTCTACAGGTATTTTACTATATTTGTATTTAATATATTAATGAGAATATATTATTCAAAGATAGATAACTCTGTCAGTTCTCCTCAGCTGGGATATCATTGCTTGTTTGTTTGTCAATATACTCTCAAGTATGTCATTGTATTTGGTTAATGTCTGTTTATTGACTTGTTTCCTTTTTTTTTAAATTGTTCATTGATTGATGATAGATCACTGTTTGGTCTTTATTTCAATAAAATTACTTACTGTTACTTATATTCACAAGGGACCGACCATTTAACTTGCAGGCTACCTCCTCCTACAGTTTTTGAGCTAGACCTTTTATATTTTGTAGACAGTTAGTACCTACACTGAAGGTGTGCTTCTTCCGCCACTAAAACTGACCGCCACGATATGGCTGAAATACTGCTGAAAGTGGCGTTAAACTCCAATCAATCAATCAATCAATCAATCAATCAATCAATCAATCAATCAATCAATCAATCAATCAATCAATCAATCAATCGAACATGACATTGTTAGGTACAGATTCATTTATTTCAGTAATTTCTGCTTAATGCTGAATAAGCAAAACTTTAGTTTACCCTTTTGCAATTATAACCGCGGGGGCATTAGACACAAACTAAGACACAAACACCTTTTAAAGTCTATAGTGTCTATACATAAGTTTTCTACATCATACCCGATGAATAATATACCATTCCTTGAAATTAAGTTATATTGAAAATCCATTTTGGCTCATCAAGACGTTTTCTTTGCATTATAGCCCTACACATTCCTCAGAAGTAAACCAAAAGTTAAGGTAGTAAATTGGGGTGGGGTGGGAAATTGAGGTGGATAAGGTTGAGACGGGGGCATTCAATATTTTCTAGTTGTTTGGTGTGAAATGCAAGAACCAATGTCGGAGAAAATCCGGAAATAACGATTCCGAAATCTGAAGTCTGAACTTCGAAGTGTGAAGTCCGAAGTCTGAAGTCTGAAGATACCTCTTGCTTTCCATATCCCTTCAATACATTTCGTTCCATTCACTGTGAGCAATCCAAAGAGGAACTGAGCGAAATTTGGGGTTGGGGTCACGCTGATCGTTATTTTGCGGCACATTATCGCCTATTTCTCAATTAAAATAAGGTGACGAAGCCAAAATGTTCCATCTGACAACAGGAAATGGTTAATCAAGCATTTATTTCCCCCAAATTCATGCAAAATGAAATAAATAAACAGAATTCTTACCTTCTTCTTGCCTTCTTACAGTCCGGTTCCGTTCCGGAATTAGATATGCACGAGTCGAAACATTTTTTGCCGGGTCAGTTTGTACACAGTGATACTGTAAGGCCTATTTTTTTCAGGTTGAAATTGTATCCGGTGGAAAGAATTTAATATTAAATTTTATGTCACGGTAAATATTTTATAATAAAATACTTTCCATTGCTATAAAAAAGTATCCGGATAATAAATTATACTAAGGTATGTGTGTTGTATTAAGTCCGACGCTGATTATTAAATCACGAGACGCATCTGTAATATTAATACCTACACTCATAGATAAATCACCCGATTCATCAAATGAGCTAATCCGGATAATATTTTATACAAAGATATGTAATATTATTTCCAACGCTGATTTATAAATCACCCGACCCATCCGGAAAATATTTTATAAATACAATTTACAGGTAAATAAATATATACGGAAAATTATAAAATCAATAGAGTCATGTAAGTTGAAATATATTAAAAATTTGATTCATCGGTAACAGTAGATATCAAATAATGGAAGAAGAATAATACAATGTTATAGTTACATATACGAGACCAAAAGTATCCACAGAATGCAGAAACTAGTAATGTTTGATTTACAAGTATCACCACAGTATATTAGTGAAGAAGATAATGAAACGGAGAGTGAAAATACAATTTTGTGTACTCCTAAACCAAAGCGGCTGAGGAAAAGTAACAAGAGAAAATCTTATGATCATTATTAAAACATTGTAATTGTAATGATTTATATATTTACTTAAAAAATACTGCAGTAATAAAGAAGTATTTCACTAGTATTAAGTACATATTTATTTGCAGCAATGTAAATTAATTAATTGAAAAAAATAGTAACATATAAAATCAGATTATTTCCTCTATAATATTTTTCAGGATGAAATATAATATGCAATATTATCCACGGATATATTTTAATATTAAATTTCTTCCAACTCATCCGGAAAACATATAATAGCACTGGAAGAAATTTAATATTGAAATATTGTCCAAGGATAATATTTTATATTAAAAATATTCCGCCCGAAAGAATATTATGGAGGAAAAAATAAAATGTTACATAACCACTGTTGTAAAACGATATTTGTTTTGGCAAGACAAATGTCATGAATTTGTTTAATGAACAAACACATTAGTTTTACTGTCAAAATTAACTCATGTGCACGTATACATCAGATATGATATGTAGAAGATGAGTTACGCAAACACGTATATAACACAAATAACTAGAACTGTGAGTGACCTCACTGAGTGATAGCCCCCCCTTTCGTGAAAGTATAAGTTGAATTATCTCCCCTTTTAAATTTTGGACAGCAACCATATTCCTTCATGCACATCTGCAGGTAGTGTACTACAAGTGTGTAAAGTTTCATAAAAATCCAATAAGCCGTTAGGAGGAGTTGCGCTTACAAGGTACATGGACGAACTGACAGTATAAGTTGAATTATCTCCCCTTTCAAATTTTGGACAGCAACCATATTCCTTCATGCACATCTGCAGGTAGTGTACTACAAGTGTGTAAAGTTTCATAAAAATCCAATAAGCCGTTGAGGAGGAGTTGCGCTTACAAGGTACATGGACGGACGGACTTAATGATTAAGTAAGGCAAAATTCTATTGTCTAGAGTACTTTACTATGTTCTAATAAACTGTTTTACAATATGGGACAAATAGGTAATATAGTAAATCCTACATAAATAATCTGTATCTCTGTATCTGTATGGTTACGTTACAGTTACACACTGGGCTTTGATGTAACGGGAGAGAGCGCCGGTTAGTCGCGCTTAGCTAGTAGCGCGGACGTAAACCCTTCCACGGTTTTGGCGCAAACGGTGTTGTCTTCTAGGTGGTTCCAGTCTATAGCAGTCTTTATAAAAAATGAGTTCTTGTATTGGTCGGTTCTTACTGCTGGTACTACGACTGCTTTAAAATTGTTCCTAACTTGTTTGTCTATTACATTGGTTGTTTCGTGGTCTTTGTAGGCTTTCGCTCCGATTTGTCTTATGGGTTTGTGTGTTTTGATAAAGTCCTCAGCTGGTATTGCTGGTATCTGCCCCTCAAACACTTTGTAAAAGAAGATTAGGCGTTGTTGTTGCCTTCTAGTTTGGAGTGTTGGTAAATCTAGCTCTTTTAACATCCTGGTTACACACCCGTCCTCTCGTGATTTGTAGTCCTTACAGATGAACCTAGCCCCTCTTCTTTGTATACTTACTAGTTTGTCTATTTCGGTTTTGCTGTAGGGATCCCAGATGACTGACCCATACACCATTATTGATCTAACTAATGCTATGTAAGCTATTTTTCGGCAATATTTAGGGCAGTGTTGTAAATTACGCCGTAAAAATCCTGGTGTGGAATTAGCTTTTTTAGTTACGTTCGTAATATGTTCTTTCCATTTTAGGTCTTCTTGGATTTGTAGTCCTAGATATGGATTTGATGGTACGTTTTCCAAGATATGGTTGTTTAAGGTGTAAAATTTATTACTTTTCTTCTTGATGCTGAATACATAGCATTTTTTTGGCGTTGAAACGCATACCCCAATGAAGCAAGGTCCTCTTGAAGTTTGTCATCATCGACTGGTTTCTTGATCTGTCTGTACAGTAGGCAGTCGTCGGCGAAGAGCCGTACTGATGATTTTACTGCGTCAGGCAAATCATTGATGTGACAAAGGAAGAGGAGGGTCCTACAAATGTTGTACTGTTCCCTGTGGTACTCCGGATTCTACTGGTGTTTCACTTGAATATTCGTCCTCTAGTTGTACCCTCATTTTTCTTTCGGCTTTCGGTCAGGAATGATGTTAGCCAATTATGGATGTTGCCTTTTATTCCGTATTGACTGATTTTATGGAGGAGCCGGTCATAAGGGACTGTGTCGAAAGCTTTCGAAAAGTCTAGAATAGCTATGTCGACTTGTTTACCTTTGTCGTATGATTGTAGCAGGTCGTTGATTGTTACTGCAAGCTGGGATTCACAAGAGTAACCAGATCTGAACCATGGTTGAGTGATGTAAGGACCTTATGTCTTTCAAGATGTTTGAGTAGATGGCGACATATGATATGTTCTAATAATTTACATGGAACAGATGTGGGTGACATGGGCCTACAGTTTTCTGCGGCGTGTCGGTCACCTTTCTTGAAGATTGCAGATATATTTGCGCTACGCCAGTCTTCCGGGAGTTTACCGGTGTTTAGTGATAGCTGGAATATCAGTGCTAATGTTGGTGCTAGCTGTTCAGCGCATTGATTTAGCACTCGGTTTGGTATATGATCTGGACCCGAGGATTTTGGTGGATTTATGTTGAGCAGTAATTTTGCTATCCTGTCTGGTCTTATCTTTATTTTTTGTATCTGCTGTCTCACTTTTATTCGAGTGTTTGCTAGTGTTTCTGTTTTTCCTTTTGTAAATACAGAGGCGAATTGTTGTAGTAGGATTTGTGCATTTTCTTTGCTGTCGTTTAGGAGATGGCCTTGCTTTTTGAGTGGTGCCACTCCAATGTTGTCCTGTTTCCTAGATTTGACATATTTCCAGAAAGGTTTTGAGTTTTTTTTTCATCCCTTCTAGTATGGCTTCATTAATATAATTCCATTCTGATCTTCTGATTTCTCTTTTGCACTCTTTCTGGTATTGCCTATACTTAGACCATCGTTTATATTTTTTAGCCTTATTGTATAGGTTTTGTTTTCGTTTCAACATTTTTCTGATTTTGTGGTTTATCCATGGGAGCTTGTTGTTTGATTTGATTACTTTCGTTGGTATATGTGTGTTCAGGATCTTAAATAGTTGGCTTTTGAAAGTTGTCCATATGTAATTTATATCGTTGCTCTCACTGGATTTGGTTTTAATATCTTCTTCTAGTTTTTCTAGGTCCTCATTTACTCTTTCCCAGTTTGCTTTTGACCATATGTATACTTTGCGAGGGTTCGATTTCTGATAATGTGGCTTTATGTCTATGTCTGTAACCACTATGGCATGATCTGATATGCCTGGTATGCTCGTTGATGATTTTGTAAGTGATGTATTGCTAGTAAATATCAGGTTCAGTATGTTTTTCTCCCGTGTGGGTTCTTCATGAACTTGTGTGAGACCATATTGAGAAGATATGTCTATTACTGCTTGTTGGACGTCATTGTCTGATGCTCCTTTACGGACTGAGAGTTTTTCCCACTCAATGTCAGGGCAGTCGAAATCTCCAGCTGCTAGGATTATATTACTGGTTTTGTTTCCTTCGTATACTTGTTGTAATGATTTATTAAGTTCTTCTATAGAATTGCTATTTCTGTGTGGCATGTAGAAAGCTCATATGAGTAGATCATGCGTTTTTTAAGTTTGATTTTTACCCAGTCTATTTCACATTTGGTGACATATTGAGGTAGTTCGGTACCTATTAGGTTGCTATGAACTAATATGAGCACACCTCCTCCCAGTATCCCTCTTTCGTTTCTGTAAGCTGTATAATTTACCGGGAAGATTTCTGCAGCTCTTTTCACAAAAAATCGTAACTATAGTCCTAACTTTTTCACTTAAGATTATCTTACGACAATTCCTAAGTCCTTTTCACAAAGATTATCTTACGACAAATTTTAATCTTACGACTAAAATTACACTTACGATGAAAATTCTTCCTTAGGTGTACTCGATACAACATTATATGATAAAGTTTGTCAGTGATTTGTGACAGGTCAGTGGTTTCTCCACCAATAAAACTGACCGATATATTGCTGAAAGGGGCGTTAAACACCATAAACCATCTTTCTTGGCAACCTAGTTTCATTTCCATAGCACAACAAAACATTTTTTTTTAAATAAAATTATTCTATAAAATATCCCCGGCACTGATTTATAACCAGTTTTTATGTGTTTGTATGTTT
>MJUT01038701.1:1612304-1622432 GCA_002080005.1 Gigantidas platifrons | reverse complement strand
GAAAGAAGGATAAGTTCGAGAGGATCTAAAATCTCCGTTGTCTGTTTCTATGATTTAAGGCTTAATGCATATTTTATTTGTCGAATTCCCTTTCTTTGTTTGTCGAAGAGTTGCACCTCTACAAGGAGAACAAAACAAAAAACACGTTATACTGGGTCGACATGCAACTGCCGTACAGGAATTAGGAAGAGCTAGCGATTTTTTTTAACCTCAGACCCCTTGCCGAAAATTAGTTTCCATACCATTCCGACCCTAGCTACGACACTGATCTCCAATGAGAGTTGTGGAGTTGATAAATATGTTAGTTTTTGCTCAAGATAGTGTTATAATAGCACCATAGCACCCGGGCAAAGCAATGCACTGTCGAAATATCTAGCTCGGAAAAACGTAAATTTTATAAAAAATTATTTAAAATGTTTTCAATATAAAGTCGATTATTTCGGGAACTTTTTGTTAATTCAATATGTCTATTCCCATTGTCAAATTAGCCATTTGAAGTCAAATGTGTCAAATTAAGGAGATTAAGTTTTAATTATTCAGTTTTTGTTAATTTCATATCTATTGTTATAATTCGCACTTGATCCGATACGTTTCAACATGTCATTTCCTGAGTAACAACAAGTCGTTGTCATGAAAATTTGTATAAATTCAGACCCGAAATAGTGTAAAAATTAATTAGGAATCCCGATTGAATAGTGTAGTACATCGTATGTACATTTTTGTATGTTGTGTATTGTCGTTATTACATTGGACTACCATATGTGAACTAGTGGACTACCATTATATGTGAACATTTTATTGTTATATTGGACTTATCGTAATTGTTACATTTGTTTGTGTATTGGACTACCATAGGTGAACACTTATAATTATTTGTTTTGTAAATTATCATTTGGATTTATCAATAGTACATTTCGCTGAAACCAGTTTTATTTTTATATCTATCAGCTAGTTTTCCCCACGTGTAAATTCGCTACACGTCAATTGGTGCTAGAACCCGGAACATTTGACTACACCGTTAGTAGTTAATTGCGCTGCAAGATTCTGTGTGTATAACAATATTGAATATTCATGATGAATTTCGGACATCCGAAATTGAATTGGCGGTGTTCGCCTGATATGCGTTCGTTTTCCCCGTATACGTATCATGTAAATGAATTCTATCAAAGTTCTGGATTTACTCGGAAACGTAGGAACAATATGGATGTAAAATGTTACCGTTGTGGACAGATTGGACATTTCCGTAAACAGTGCAACTCCGATAAAAAGAAGCAAAAATCAATGAAAAACATAGCAAGAGATAAATCACGACTTCAAAGACTTTATAAGAATGAAAACATGTTCGAACATGTACAAACTTAGAAAGTATGGAATTAAGGGCAACTTATTGACTTGGTTTGGTAGTTATCTTTCAGACCGTAAGCAGCGAGTCTGCATGAATGGATACTACTCTACTTGGAATTCCATTAATGCTGGAGTTCCGCAAGCCTCCATACTGGAACCGCTTTTATTTTTATTATTTATTAATGATATTGTTGATGTCGTTTCCAATGGCATGAAACTATTTGCGGACGATACATCCCTTTATTGTATTGTTGATGACCAGAATGAAACCGCTGAATCCCTGAATTCTGATTTGAATAGCCTTAGTACTTGGGCATCTGATTGGTGTGTTAATTTCAATGCCTCAAAAACTAAGCCTATGCTGTTTACTAGAAAACATGATGTTAATATCCCCCCTTATATATGAATAATGATGTCTTAGAAGATGTAGTTAAACATAAACATCTTGGTATAAATTTTTGTCCTAATGGTACCTGGAAAGATCATATAAATGAAATTTATAAAAAAAAAAAAAAAAAGCTTGCTCTTGTCTTAATATTTTGCGCATGATGAAACATAATCTTGATAGGAACTTACTAGAAAAGCTTTATTTTGGTTTTATAAGACCTATACTAGAATACGGAAGTGTAGTTTGGGATAATTGCACAAGAGAACAGTCTGATCTTATTGAATCAGTGCAATACGAATCAGCCAGAATTGTTACAGGTCTTCGAAAGGGTACCTCAAGGGTTAAGTTGTATGGTGAATTAGGGTGGGACTCCTTGCAAAACAGACGTAAGAAGCAAAAACTTATTCTAATGTTCAAAGCTCTGCAAGGAGAGCTACCCAACTATATAACGAATAATATCATTTCTTATATTAATTTTGAACCTAACTACATGGTTACAAACCCCAGATTCTTCACCCCTCCCCAATATCGCACCAAGTCATATAAGGATGGCTTTTTTCCAACTGTTCTGGATTTATGGAACAAACTAGATAATGATACTAGCTAGGAACATTCAGTCATTATCTTCATTCAAGATTAAACTTAATCAAGATATTGTTAAATCTCCTAGCTTCTACTCTATTGGTTCTCGCAGCTTAAATATTTGGCATTGTCAACTTTGTAATGAAGCAAGCAGTTTAAATCACCACTTGTTTCGGTCTCATCTGTCTGACAGCTCCCAGTGTGCCTGTGGGGATGCAATTGAAAATAATTTCCATTATTTTTATGTTTGTCCATTGTTCATTAGACACAGAATACAACTTTTTAATTCTCTAAGAAAGTTTCAAGATGTTTTAAATTTGGATATATTATTGAAAGGCTCACCAATCCTTACTGTAGAGGAGAATACTGAGATATTCGATGCTGTTCACCATTTCATAACTGGTAGTAGAAGATTCACATGATTCAATAAATTTTCTGCTTCTTTTTCTCTGTATTTGGTTATATAACATTGAAAAGTCTTCCCATATATAGCTCCAAACCTTTAATTTTTTCAGTTTAATTAATAGCTGTGCATCTTTCAATTATTCATGTCTCCCTCCCCCTTTTCCCAATTTGTACTTCCTTATCTCAATCACTATTTTGTTTAGATATTTCCCCCCTTATTTACTTATTGTCTCTTCTTCCTATATTGCTCCCAAATTTCCTTTATTCAATTATAAATATATATACTGAAAAAGAGTTAATTCATATTGATATGGTGGACCTCACTTAATTAGTGATTTTTATTTCATAATTTCAGTTTACATGTTCAATGTTGTATATATTGTGTGCTAAATGTAAGTCGAGTCTATCCATCATGCTATGCCAATTCATCATTATTAATATTATAAATGATAACAGCTTAAATATAAAGCCATTTGGCTATTCCAAATTATATCATACCTATTAAGGTAAAAAAAGAAGAAGAAAAAAGAAAAAAAAGATTTTTTGTTTTGTTTTGTTTTTGTTTTTGTTTTTGGGTATGATTCTGCCATTACTATACATGTGTTTATGCTTGGTAATTAAGATGAATTGCATGTATACACGATGGGTAGATTGCTCTATGTCTTATGTAAATTGTTCTCAAATTGTTCCATCTTGTTGGAGAGGATTTGTATAGGCATAGCCTGTTGTCCAATCCTATTGATTTATCAATAAAATATTTGAAATGAAATATTTGTTTAATAATAATAATAAATTTGTATTCCAATTATGGGCCCTCGAGGGGTAAACAGAAATTACACATATAGTAAAATTACACATATAAACTCACAAGAGGGAAAGAGTTGATGATTGATAGAGCATGACATACAAACATGTTATAAATACATAAATCATATATTCTATATAAGGGTAATAACAAAATTACCGAACACAGAGCAATCTTCCAAAGTGAAATTCAAAACTCATAAATCAATAAACAGATAAAATCAGTCAACAACCGGGATCTAGATATATCTGGTAGAACTATAAAACACATAAAAATAAGTGTTTGATTCAGGGGCGGATCCAGAAACTCTGTTGACGGTGGGGGGCTCAGTTATGGAGCAATATTTTCAATAATAGATGGAACCAACTGTAGTCCCAAAGCGGTTCTGGCGTGAAGGTCGGTAAACCTTGTTTTCTTTTCATTTAGTGCAGAGTCGAGAAAAGGTACAGTTATTGACTTCCTAAAGTAGTCTTCCGGACCCTCTGCTTCAACAATATCTCTCATGTGTCTCCAGCATATTCTAGGTTTTTTAACCTCTATGTCTAGTGGTTCACATATTTTAACACTCCTCTCAAAACACTGGCGGTTGAATTGTTCAACATTTGCTCTGCAGTCTATTGAACTCTGAACTAAAGTTACGCTTTTTAAGGCTCAAGGCTTTTCATCGGCTGCTCTTGGTTTGGTGTATGTGTGTTTTGGCAGTTCTCAGGGGGGATCGATGATTGCAAGTTAGAGGGGGACTTAAAAGAATCGGGCCGAGCGGAGCGAGGCGCGAAATTTTGTGGGTATTTCGTGTGATAAATCACGATTTTACGCAAAAAAATCATATTTTTTTTCCAATTTTAAGGGGGGAGGGGCGCCGGGTGCGCCCCCTCCCCCTAGATCCGGCCCTGGTTTTGCTTCAAGATTTGTTTTCAATATTTTATTAAACAACGCTCAGACACATATATGTGTAGCATGAGGTAAATATGCAATATTCAGGGTTCATACACCTTTTTTGTGAGAAAATTCCATGACTTTTCAAGGACTTTTCCAGGATTTTTCTAGTTTTTCCAGGACCAACTTTAAGCAAACCATCAACGACTATAAGTGATATTTTGATTAATCACATTATTTATCATGTACTAACCTTTTTATATATAAGAAATTAACCATCATTTGGTAGCCATTTATGCCAAATTAAAGTGACCTGAACTACAACAATGCAACATCAAAATGGAAGTGGCCGGTTGGACAATGAGACAAATACAACCCTTTCAGTTTTCCATTTAAATTTAACTTAATTTTAGTATACATTTAGCTTGGATGTCCAGCTGTTTTTTTTAAACTGTTGAATTAGAGATTCTTCAAATAAGAGAACATATATATCTTCTTTTTTTTTTTATCTTTCTTTTGATTGATTCTATCAAATATGGACGGATTCCAAAGACTGTCAAAGAACAAAGGGTCATTTTTTTGCTATCATATCGTCTGGGAACATACTCTGAAAAACCTGTAAAATGTCTGTACAATTTATGAAAGAAAAGTGGTTTTTTACCATGTTTAATGTCAAAATTATATCTCCACTTTTATGAAATCTGTTGTTGCCTCAGACTCCTCCAATAATTTTCTTGTAGGCTGGACACCGACTGGTTCCATTTGATTATTAACCCACCCTGACAGTCTCAAGCTGCTTGCTGCTTTTTTTTTTTATATGTTCAGAGTGTTTTGTTGACTAAATGTGACTTTTAAGTGCACTCTTCCTCCAATATTACTGATGTTAATATCCTTTATACACACATTACATGATGCAGCTTTAAATTTGTTCTGTATTTGAGATAGACACTTATATTCTGGCTTTTCAAGCCATTTAATTTTAAAAGAACAGTTTCCAGCCATTTCGTGGCCAAAAACTACAACATACTGTCAAGAAAAACTACAACATACTGTATTTGTATGTGGAAGCTGTCATTTTTAAAATATGGAAATACACACCTCATAAGCGAGCTATATTATATTAAAATTGGTAGATGAGTTATTTTTTAGAAAAATCATAATGCAATATTTAGTGTTCCTCTCCTTGAAAGCCAATGGCAGTTTCACCCATATTCGAAATATCAAATTCCTTTTGACCAAATGAGCCTATTGTTTTGCTCTCACTACTTCCCATATTCAACCATCTTTTTATATTCAGGGTTATCTAACCACTTGATCTGAAAATGGCGGTTGCCTGACATTTTAAAAGCCAAAAGTACGTTTTCCACTATCTGGTTTCCTCGACTGCAATACCATTTAAGGGTTTGACTTAATACCGGATATGAGTCATATCCGCGAATATGGATTCAATTTCACGAATATGAATAATATTTTTAAAATGATTGCAGAAATTTAGCAATTTTTACTTTAAAACAATAAAGTACAACATAATTAACAGAATTACAAAAAATGAAGAATTTTGACCTAAGAATGTCGTAGTTATGAGGGAAATAACGTCGCGTTATATAGCAAACATAGAGAAGTCATATTCGTGTCTACAGATATTCACGAATATGAATAATATTTTTAAAATGGCTGGAGAAAGTTAGTAATTTTTACTTTAAAACAATAAAGTACAACATAATGAACAGAAATTAAAAATGAAGAGTTTTGACCTAAGAATGTCGTAGTTATGGGGGAAATAATGCCGCGTTATCGGCAAACATATAGAAAGTCATATTCGTGTCTACAGATATTCACGAATATGAATAATATTTTTAAAATGGCTGGAGAAATTTAGTAATTTTTACTTTAAAACAATAAAGTACACCATAATGAACAGAAATACAAAAAAAAATAAGAGTTTTGACCTAAGAATGTCGGAGTTGTGGGGGAAATAATGCCGCGTTATCGGCAAACATAGAGAAGTCATATTCGTGTCTACTGATATTCACGGATATGAATAATATTTTTAAAATGGCTGGAGAAATTTAGTAATTTTTACTTTAAAACAATAAAGTACAACATAATGAACAGAAATTAAAAATGAAAAGTTTTGACCTAAGAATGTCGTAGTTACATTGTATGAGGGAGATAATGCCGTGTTATCGGCAAACATTTTTAAAATGGCTGGAGAAAGATGCAATTAATTTTCATTTCCAGAGTATTTTAACATTAAAGGTTTTTTATTTCATAAATTAATAGTATAAATCTAAATATTTAAAAAACTTTTTTCTAATTTTTACATTTTGAGACAACACTGAATTCTTAAAGAAAAACAGATCCTAAAGATAACACCCTGGTGACAATAGATAATTATGTAATACACAGGACATAGCTGATGCTGAAATTGAATGAAGGCTTCCCTCATGTGTCATCAACAAACTCTGGGTTTGACAAATATATTGTCATCTTTTCCACAAATACAGTTGGCGGTATAAAATACGTTCTGCATCTTGCTCAAATTACTTTTTGTGATTACCTGCTATCATTTGAATCAGTTGAATCTCAAACTAAGAATGAATAAACACCAGTGTTATGTGTGTTCAGAAAAGGCGGAAGATTTTGTTATATTTTGTGGGGTAAGTAACGTTACTTTTAAAACTTNATTAATGTTTCATATCAAGTTATCAACACGTGCAATAATATGTCTGTTCTCACAGGCTTTTTATTCTCCATGTTCGACATAGTATTTATTTTTATGTATGATACGACAAAATGAATTAATTTTCGTATATTTTTTCAACGAAATCATTAGATAAATGATTAAATTTCTGTAAAAATTAATCATACTGACCGTGGTAAACTTTATCACTTGCGGTTGCGAGTCGAATGCACCCTTTTTGTAATTTACAAAACCGGGCGCGAACCCACACCGTATTTGTGTATGAGTTGTTAGACCCATCGACCTATCTCATTGAGCCACCCGGCCCCCTGGCATATAAATGTGAATGCTGTCGCTTCCATGACAGGAAATGGGCGAACAAAATTAAGAACGTATAAGCTTTTTAAGTATGAGTATGGTGTTGGAAATTATTGTAAAGTGTTAGTGCATTTTAATGACCGTAGTGCTTTTGCAAAATTTAGGTGGGGGTGGCCCCTATAAGATTGGAAACTGACCGATATAAAAAAAAAAACATGAAGAAAGATGTTGTTTGAATTGTTCAAATTTAATTGAGGATGAAACCCATGTTATTTTACATTGTCCTGTTTATTCTGATTTTAGAAACAATCTTTTTACTGAAGTTTTTAAAGTTAACATAAATTTTCTGAGTTTGTCAGATTGGCAGAAAATGGTATTTTTAATTTCCGAATGGAGATGTTTTTGGAATAGTTGTCACAACCTGTAATTTTATCTTAATAAACGCAATGAAGTTTTGTATTGTAAATAATAGTTTATTTATGTATTTATATTTGTATTACCTGTATGTACCTGTTGTTATATGGTGTCTTATCGTCTCTCATAAATCTGTATTGATTGACATGTATGTATATGTATTTCTTGTTGTAAAGAAGTGCATAGCGCATTAATTGCTTGAGAAGTGATTCGATTTCAGGGTGTATTTATATTTACAATTTATGTCAAGCTGTGAAAATATTTCGTTTGGGAGTTCTTGAATCCATATTTAGTAGATAATATATTTTGTGATATAAAATTTTGAATAATTGAGTTCATTGTGACCTGTCCTGATCATACCCGGGGGTAAAACATTAGAGCCAAAACTGTTCACGTGGATGTGAATGAGATTGGACTTTGGACTCATAGTAAAATCAGCTGTTCGTCGTAAATGTGAACCCTTATTCACCTTTACAGTCAACCAATCAAATCAAAATGTCTTTGAGTGATACGTCNTATATATATGAACTAGCTACTGATAATAAACTCAATCCATGAAAAACGTCTCTCATGTGTCTGTTGTTTTCTTTGTATTGTAAGACAAGAAAATATTTATGTTCGGATGAACATAGAGAAGGAGAACATAAATATATTTAACATGTTTAATTTTATTAGTTGTTATTTTATATATGTATGCATAAGGTGAGACTTTAATAAAATATTGAATTGTAAGCGGGGTAAAACTGGTTCGAATCTCGCACACGGCGTACTATTTTCTTTTCGTTTTACATTTACAAAAAAAAATGTATACTTTTATTTGTCACCCAGTTTTCCGGTTGTTGACTGATTTTGTCTGTTTATTGATTTATGAGTTTTTACTTACCCTTTAAAAGATTGCTCGGTGTTCGGTAAAAAAACAAGCACATGTACCCCCTTACTTTATGTTAAAATTCTAAATAAAATCATTGCGAGAATAGCATGACAAAATATTAAGAAAATATCAATTGGCATTTTTTTCTACATGCAAATTTATTCATGAAGAAACCACTAAATAATCCATATTCCACAAATAAGTAGAATTTTTGGACTACTTAATCTATTATTGGCAATGTAAATATCTCGAAAACTAAGTCACGAATTTATATTTTTCTTTAAAAAGAATAAAACATTTTTGTTTAATTGCTCATGGCCTTGACGTGGCGTGGGGGCTCTATCATTCTGTACAGTCCTTTTTAAATACACTGTAATTTATTTAATTATTCAGCTTCAGTCTTTAATTTATCATATAACATTAAAATTCTACCACTGGAATCATATTCTCATCATATAAAAATAAAAACTATATCTGAAACTTACGACCACTGTACAGAATGATAGTCTAACATGAGCGTTTTTCCAATATTACTAAATTTCTTCAGCCATTTAAAAAATGTTATTCATAATTATTCTCTATGTTTGCTATATATAACGTGGCGTGTTCATTATGGTGTACTTTATTGTTTTAAAGTAAAAATGACTAAATTTCTCCAGCCATTTTAAAAATATTATTCATATTCGTGAATACCAATAGACACGAATTCACTGGGAAATAGTAATTGCAAATATGCTCGTTATTTTTGCATTTTACCAGTTAAATCCCACGGTCATATAAGCCACCCGCTGAGTAGTGAGATTACGTAATACTGTAGTCGTCACTAGCTCATTGAATATGATGATCTATAGTATTATATTATCGTGTATCTATATGTATTTATTTATTTATTATTATTATTATTTATATTACACTAGTCTGGCCCTTAATAAATTTAGTGTATGTAATACACAATAATCCATCAATTGTTGCGTATTTGAGGACAAGGTATTTGATTTTCAGGTCGTATTTTAACTTAATGCATGTTTATTAAGAAATGTGACTTTAAATGTATTAAAATATTCGCAAAGTGTGATACACGTGCAGAATACTGTTGTCACTTCACTATTACTTGTTTTTTTTTATTATCATGTGAGAAATACATTAACCTTGTATGACCTATGCTGAGACTATTTACTAAAAAAAGAATTAGATGTAAACGCCGTAACGCGCCCTTGTCCGATTCAACAGAAATATGCAGTTTAAATGTAAACACTATTTTGTCAGTTAATTAGATTGATCAATAAATACAGGAAATTATTTTTAAAACATGTTTATATAATTCCCTGATAAATATAAGAACAAATTATATTAGTATTATATTATTGTTTATTTATTTGTACCATTCAGGGGCCGTGTTCTCGAAAGTATCCTAAGATTTGTCCTAAGACATGTCTAAGGAC
>MJUT01038701.1:1545052-1565770 GCA_002080005.1 Gigantidas platifrons | reverse complement strand
TAATTTATAGATATGTTCCTATACTAATTGTTCCTGCTATATAATGGTACCTATTCTGTAATTTATAGATATGTTCCTATACTAATTGTTCCTGGTATATAATGGTACCTATTCTCTAATTTATAGATATGTTCCTATACTAATTGTTCCTGCTATATAATGGTACCTATTCTGTAATTTATAGATATGTTCCTATACTAATTGTTCCTGCTATATAATGGTACCTATTCTCTAATTTATAGATATGTTCCTATACTAATTGTTCCTGCTATATAATGGTACCTATTCTCTAATTTATAGATATGTTCCTATACTAATTGTTCCTGCTATATAATGGTACCTATTCTCTAATTTATAGATATGTTCCTATACTAATTGTTCCTGCTATATAATGGTACCTATTATCTAATTTATAGATATGTTCCTATACTAATTGTTCCTGCTATATAATGGTACCTATTCTCTAATTTATAGATATGTTCCTATACTAATTGTTCCTGCTATATAATGGTACCTATTCTCTAATTTATAGATATGTTCCTATCCTGATTGGTGTAGCAGTTCTCATCCTTGTGGTGTTGACATGTTGTTGTTGTTGTTGTTGTGGTTGTTGCAGACGACGAGCTCCAGGATATGTCGTCCAGGGTCAAGCATCAGGAGGTAATTATCTTATACATACATGTAGTTAGGGACCGACCATTTAACTTGCAGGAGGGGGGGGGGGGGGGGGGGNNNNGGGTTTCGGACAACACGAGAGTTAGAATATTTAGTTTTTTTTGTCGTGCAAAGGGTGAAATTTTTTCCAGAATTTAACAAGGTTATATGAGAAAAACTCTGAATCAGTTTATTTTTTTTTTCCTCCACCAAAGCAAAATCAGAATATTTTTTTTCAGCAATATTGGGAATCAGAATATTTTTTTAGAAAAAAAACATAACCCCCCCATTCAAGTTAAATGGTCGATCCCTTAAAACAATATAAATGTACGGACCGAGCTGTGCATTGATAACTTTGGTTTCAGAGACTCATATATGACCAGACAGTAGATTGAGCTTTTCAAGGTGAGGCAGCCAATGGAAGGCAGCTGTTCATACAAATTAGATGTTTTTTGTATCATTTTTAATTCATTATTTTTTGGTTATGCACTTACATCCCTGTTTGGGATCATGTCAGATTATTTTTCATTCATCTTTGACCGTGCAAGAGAGTTAACTATATTGACCAATTAGTGGACAGCTCCTGGGCGTGTTTTCAGGATTAAATGCACAGCTCATTGCTGATTGGTCGGTTGAAAAATATGAACCCTGATATGATCCCATGTCGGATGTCGGTTGATTGTAGTACATGTATAAGTGAATGAGCTGAAAAACTGCTCATTTGACTTTAGAATCAATCAATTATTTACGTCAGAAGGGCGAGTTGTGTATTAGTTTCATCCCAGCAGAGTTTTAATCCAATATTTGCTCCTACATATCCAACAAAATAGCCTTAATATCCAAAACAGTTTTATAATATAGCTTAGGTCAAAAAACAAAAATACCTGCGTTTCCGCTAACCCGACCGACCCTAATATTTTTTTCGAGAAATTTTGATTTCAAATCCGGAATTCATGGTGATTTCCATCTCCGATTTTTCACTTGATACAAATCATGCCCAATTTCCTTGACAATACACACTTTACTGACTAAGATTCCGATTCCAGGTATCTCAAGTTTTTGACTTCGAAAAGCATGGCCTCCGTTTTGGCAATTAAATTACATAGATGTAGCCATCAACTCCATTCTTCTTCTTCTTCATTTGCATATTAAAACTAATTAGTCACTACAATGTCAATGTCAGTTTTATTACATTTGTACATGTTACAAGCCAATCAACGGAATATATAATTTTTGTTTTTATTACGTAATCTTTGATCTCACCTGGCTTGATTTACCTGGTTAAAGATAATGATCCCGACAAAGAATTCAGTCAACGATAATGATTTTTTTTTATACTCAAAATGCCACAGTATGTAATTAACATATTTTTGTAATCGTCATTCATTGCACGATTCGTCATAATATCTGCCATAACGAACTATTTTTGTCACGTTTCATTTATGAAAATGTCGATATCATGTTTATTGAAATCTATCGTATCCATTAAGTATTTTGAAAGTGATTTTCTCGAAAAGTATTAAACCTTGGTTAAAGAAACTTAAAAAATAAAAATGGCACAATCAACAAGAGTTCGCAATCCAGATTTTTATCAATTTTTACAAACAGACATGTGTCTGCAATTAAAAAAAAGTATTTACAGTATTTTTATTCCAATTGATGCAATTTGATTATGAGGTCTGAGAAATAATTATTTATTTTACAACTTGCTTCAGTTTTTGACATTTGTTCTATATTCTCATTACCTACAAAGAATCTATAATAGAAGTTGGACCATTGGGAAAATTGGCAGAGCAGGGCTCGAAATTAACGCTAGCAAGCAGGCAAATTGCTAGATGAAATTTCAATTTGCCTTAATTTTGCTCTTGAATAAAGTTAGAACTAGCAGAATTTTGCTAGTTGTAAAATGTTATGTGTTCAGAATTGTATCTGAACTATGACAAACGTGTAAATTTGTTTTCTCGTAAGATCGGTAAAGATCGCATTGACTTCATAAAAAAGGACGGTATAGTTAAGTATTTGTCCGAGAAATACGAATATTTACGTCTCTGTCCGAGAAATATGAACAAACATACTGGTTCCCGATTTTTAAAATAACATCTGGTTGTAATTTTTACAGTTCAAGTTACCAGTCGAAATGTCAAAAAGAAGAAAAGTCTCTGATCACAATCGTGACGTTACAAAAATTACGAAATTCTTTCGCCAAGTTTCAGGTAGATTTATAATTGTAATTATAGTGTTTACAGTGATTAAGAGGAAATAATCGTGAAAATCGTTGTGTGACAGGTGTTACACTATCGTATGAATGAACGCAGCCTGTCTGTTTGCAAGAAATGAAGAATGGCAAGATTACGATTTTCGTTTATCCAACTTTGGCCAAGCTAGAGTAGGCAGGGTCTGGAATTACTTTTTCATTTATACTACCAAAAGCTTTCATATTCTTACGAAACAACTATACCTCATCTGTCTACATTAAAAAAAAGTGAAGTCCTGAAATAACCTAAGTTTTTTATATGTTCAGACCCCATGTGAAATCAATAAATCAATTATTGTGTTTTTAACAGAAGTGATCTCATAATTTTATTCAAATAGTTATTATTGCTCTGTTTCTAGCTTGATTAACTCTAACTCATCTTTTATACAATTTTCACACGAAAAAAAGCAACAACAAAAAAAATAAAATTAACAGACAGACATATTTCCTTTACTGGCTTTACAATAATTATTCTGTCACATTACATAAATGAAAGATAAAACAGACAAGCCAGTCGTTAATTATTATCTTGGTAATAATTATTTGAGATGTAAAAAGTTCAGTACATGCACGTACAGTGATGCAGCATACCCACAGCTTTTTTTCATTTGAGGGTACTTGTACCCCAACTCCACCAATTTGGGGGTACATGGAATATTTTTAGGGTACAGTGTGTGGCTATTTATATTACTGTCCAATAAAACATTGTTTAAAACACTGTGTATGTTTTTATCATATGGCCATTCCCCAGAAATATTAATGCTTGTTTGTTTATATCAGATACATGTGTCTTTAAGAAATAAATCATGGAAGCCAGAATGTCCGGGAGCGACTTACTTAATGGTCAAGGACGCCTTTCACAAAGAGATATAGTCAGAGACAGTGAATTGCTTAATTTAATAAAACACAAAACCTTACAGTCTTATTGTTACATATTTCAATGAAAATAACATACATTTTTTGTTAAATTTGGTTGCTAGTCAGGTCAGTCTGTTTGCTAGTAGATTTTTATTTAACTAGCAAAGTTTTGCTTGTGGTGAAAAAAGTTAATTTCTATCCCTGCAGAGACATATTTTTTTTCTGCTGAAGACTACACAAATATGAGTTATTAGTCCCCTACTGGCGAAAGCCGAAGGGGACTATAGTTTTAGGTTCCATCCCTCTGTCCGTCCGTCACATTAAAATTTTAAGTTGTCCGGACTTTTTTTGGACGTCCTTTGATATATTGACTTGATATTTGGTATGTGGCTATATCTAGATGAGTTACAGTTTAAGTTCGAATTTCATTCCGGTCGAATGATTTTTGGCTGAGTTATGGCCCTTGAACTTATTTTTTTTTTCTTCAAATTTTAAGTTGTCCAGACTTTTTTTTTACGTCCTTTGAGATATTGACTTGATATTTGGTATGTGGCTATATCTAGATATGTTACAGTTTAAATTTGAATTTCGTTCTGGTCGAATGATTTTTGGCTGAGTTATGGCCCTTGAACTTGCATTTTTTGTTCAAACTTTTAGTTGTCCAGACTTTTTTTTGACGTCCTAAGAGATATTGATTTGATATTTGGTATATAGCTATATCTAGATGAGTTACAGTTTAAGTTCAAATTTCGTTCTGGTCGAATGATTTTTGGCTGAGTTATGGCCCTTGAACTTGTATTTTTTGTTTTCTATTTTAAGTTGTCCGGACTGTTTTTTACATCCTTCGAGATATTGACTTGATATTTGGTATATAGCTATTTCTAGTTACAATGTATTGCTACATTTTTAGCTCACCTGACCCAAAGGGTCATGTGAGCTTTTGTCATCACTTTGCATCCGTCGTCGTCCGCGTCTGTAAACTTTTCATACTTTCTTCTTCTTTAAAACTACTGAACTGATTTGGACCAAATTTGGCGGAAATGTTTATTGGGAGGTCCTCTACTAAATTTGTTATTATGGTGCAGATCGGAAATCCAACATGGCCGCCAGGGCCAATAATGTGTTCTGATTGGTTGAAACTTTGAAAATCTTCTTGTCAGAAACTACTCAGCCGATGGAATTGTAACATTATAGAAATGATGACTGGATGGTCCTCTACTAAATTTGTTATTTTTGTGCCGATCGCATATCCAAGATGGCCCACATGACTCGACTTAGTTTTAACATAGAACCCTATGGGAAAAATGTTTAAACAATTTTTCCTCTGAAAGCAGTAAGTCAATTTAAAGCAAACATGACATGAATGGTCCTTAGGTGGTCAACTTTCAAAATAATGTCATGTGACCCCGACCTCTATCCAAGATGGCCACCATCAGCAAACATAGTTTTAACATTGGACCGTATGGAAAAAATGTTTAAAAATTGTTTTCTCTGAAACCAGTAAGTCAATTTAAAGCAAACGTGGCATGAATGGTCCTTAGGTGGTCAACTTTCAAAATAATGTCATGTGACCCCGACCTCCATCCAAGATGGCCGCTGTCAGCGAACATAGTTTTAACATAGGACCCTATGGGAAAAATGTTTAATTTTTTTCCCTCTGAAATCAGTTAGCCAATTTAAAGCAAACATGGCATGAATGGTACTTAAATGGTCAACTTTCAAAATTATATCCAGTGACCCAGACCTCCATCCAAGATGGCCGCCATCAGCAGACCATTGGACTGTATTGGAATTTTATTGAAAAACCTTTTTGTGAGAAACTACTCAACAAATTGAATATTTTGCATTATATGAATGTTACTTGGATGGTTCTACACCTGATCTATTATTTTGGTGCAGATTGGAAATTCAAGGTGACCTCCATTGACGGATAAAGTTTAACATACCGGTAGGTCCTTTACCAGAATTGTAATTTTGGTGCTGATCGGTAATTAAACATGGCTGCCAGGGGTAGATAATGTTTTCTGATTCGTCAATCTTTAAAAATCTTCTGGTCAGAAACTACCGAATCAATTGAATTTGTTTTCTGGTGTGAATGATCTATGGATGGTCCTCTACCTAAATTGTAAATTTGGTTCCGATTGGAAATTCAAGATGGCCGCCATAGACAAACAAAGTTTAACATAGAAGCCTACAAGACCCAATGGGAATTTGTACTGAGTTGTTCTTCTCAGAAAGTACCAAGCCAGTTGACTTGATTTGTTCTATGCTGCTCCTATCTGCAAACAGAAAGACTTGAAAAATATGCTTGTTGGTAACCTTCTTCAAGAATTAAAACTTAAGCAGTCTAATATACTTACCATGGGAGATTTTAATTTTGACTCTAGGTTTTCAGAATTTATGGAACACACATTCAATAGTAAGCAAATTGTGTCTTAAATCGCAAGAAAATATGAATCTTTGTTAGACTTCACGTTCCTAAGGATTTACCCTGCCAATTATTACCAGGTGAGCGATGACAGGCTCTCCAGAGCCTCTAGTTTGTATGTGCAATACTCTCAGAATTCTTGTTACAATTGTTGTGGTATTAGACCAAAGCACAGTCACATTTCATAAAGGGTGTGGGAGGGGGTTATTACAACAATTTGTGTGGTATTAGACCAAAGCACAGTAATATTTAAAAAAAAGGGGGGGTATTACAATTTGTGTGGTATTAGTGTAAAAAAAAAGTGTACATCTACCTACCGACCCTGATTTTTTTCAAGCTGTTAGCGGAAACACAGGTATTTTTTTTGGGCCTTACATTAAATCATTACATATTATTTTGAGAGGGACCGGTGTGGTAGATGGATTTACAACTACCTATGCAATCGGTGCCTATCACCACTAACGTGAGTTCGAATACCGCTCAGGCGAGGTGTACTCGATACAAAATTATATGATAAAGTTTGTCAGTGACTCGCGACAGGTCGGTGGTTTTCTGTGGGTACTCTGTTTTCCTCCACCAATAAAACTGACAGCCATGATATACATTTAGCTGAAATATTGTTGAAAGTGGCATTAAACACCATAATCTAACCAACCAAGCTATCGAATATATGCTCCTACATATACAACAAAACAGCCTACCTAGATCCAAAACAGTTTAATATCGGCTGAATCACAATCAGGTGGGACTATTTTGTGTCACATTAGGTCAAAAATCAACTTTATCCTAGACTTTCAAGATTTACCTCATTTGCAAGCACTACATTTCTGGCATAATATCTGGAAATTTTATAAAAAAATCATGCAGGCACTTTTGAGAAATGCTCATTTATATAACTGCAAGTAGACCTACCTACAGACTCTACACAAAACACAATCACAGAACTAACTTTCAATAAACTTTTATTTTTAAGCAACAAAATCAAATAGGTTAACTAGAAAAACATCAAAACTTTCAAGAAAATAAAAAAAAAGATAAGTATGTAGCATATTTGGAAAAAAAAATTGGTATTTGAATAGCAACCGAAAGCAATTATTTTTTATTTAAAATTTTTCAGATAAGCTAGTTCAGAAAAAAACCACAAGTAAATGAATATTTCATTCTTAAAAGAGACATTTGTAACACAAATTTTTGTTGATATCTTATCATGAATAAAAAATTTACTTAATAAAAAAGTGGTGTTCAAGGACCTACGGACTCTACCAAATTCATGTGTTTCTTGTAATTATTATAAAGTAGGTAGTAATACCTAAATTGACCACTTAACTTTAATGTAAATCTATAGTTGCTAAAGTACTAAAGGTCTGGTAGAATAGAAAAAAAATATACATTCTTATACAACAAGTAAGTGGACACATTTGCAACCGGCTTATTAAATTTGGACTAAACATATTGCAAACACCAAAAGAGCAGTAATTACCAACACAAAATAAAAGATTAAAATAGTAACATGATTGACTCATATCTAAAGTATAGTAATATGGGAGGAAAAGTTATCTTAGCCAAAAGATATAAGCATTGTTAAAGGCCTACAGACTCTACCAAAATAACTTTAACTTTGAAAAAAGCTTATCAAAAGTGTTTCTATATCAAATAACTATCATAACTACATTGTGATATTCTATGCTTTTGCTTTCTTCTTTGCTTTTTTTCAATCAGATTTGTATAATGTGTATCTAAAATATCTGTTCCACAGCTATTACATTTGCACTCTAGGCAACTACATTCTTGTGAAATTGTGGATCTTCTGTGTTTTCACATAAGGTTAATTCAGATATTCAGGTTTTGTCTGTCTTTACATCTCTAATTTAAATATGTACAGAAATTTTTTGCAGATCTTCAGCCTTCAGAGTTGCATTACAACATTTTTGACATAGACCTGACCTGCAAGCTTCAGATACTTCATGCATTGTTTAACTTGAGGTTTTCTGAACAGAATCAAACCAA
Source organism: Gigantidas platifrons (assembly GCA_002080005.1). Classification (NCBI taxonomy): domain Eukaryota; kingdom Metazoa; phylum Mollusca; class Bivalvia; order Mytilida; family Modiolidae; genus Gigantidas; species Gigantidas platifrons. The sequence goes on along the minus strand of MJUT01038701.1, from coordinate 1,557,569 downwards.
TTTTATCATTTGAAAACTTTACTTTGTGTCTGCTATATGTTTCAACTACAGTTTACAGACATGTTATGTTTCTGTACCCATTCAACATTTCTGCTTTCTTTTATCTTCAGAACTTCATTCTTATTTGGTACTTCCTACTTATGTCTGGTGACAAACAGAAGTTGATTCTTCTTCTCCTTACATCATCTGTTACTCTGTCCTCTCTTCTCTGTCTTTTCTTAATCTCCTCTAAGGTTGTCCACTGATTTCCTCTTTTGTTGTGTTTCCCAATATCTAGTATGAGTCGGATATTATATTTTCTACTAATTGACACGAGTGCTGTTTGTACAAATGTAGTATATACTTTACTTTCTCATCGATTGGCTGGGTTCCCTATAGCTTTAGGTCTGAGATAGAGATGCCAGTCAAAATTCAATTACAGGGGTAGACTGAGATAGAGATACCCTTTCTTACTGTTTTCACATAGCCATCTGCTATTTCTAGTTTTTTCTTTACATCTATAACTGTACCTACTATTACTCCTCTGTTCTCTAGAAAACCAGAGGTAGAAGGAGAATCAATGAGTTTCTCAATGACTGCAACTTTTTTTTACAGGTTTTTTGGGCAAAATTTCTTTTACCTTTTTAGCTTGGCAGTATATGGTGGATATACTAATAGGAGATGTAATTGGTTTATCATTGGCTGTCTGTAACTTTATTTTCATCAATTTTCTTGTTGTAATTCTTTGTTTTTCTTGTTTATCTTTAAGGAGTGAATCATCAAGTTGGTCATTTTCTTCATTTAAGTCTTAGTTTTTTTGTTCTTTGTTTTCTTTTTTTCTCTATCTTTTCATCTAAGTGTTTCTTTGCATCTTGATGTTTTTTTCTAGTTTTGTGATTCCACTTTGAATGGCTTGCCTCTGAAGAGCTCTCTTAACCTTCTTGCACTCTCAATTATTCTTTCTCATTTTGTTCAGCCTTGCTGCATCAGATCTTACATTTGAATTTTGATCTGTATCTTCTCATTTTTTCAGATTTTTTTGTCAATTTTTCACTTTTTGGCTCTTCCTCTTCATTTGAAACATCAGTTGATTTCTATTTCTTCTTGTTTCCATTATATACGTACTTAAATGCAAAATCTTCATGAATTCTAAATTAATTGTAGTCTGTAGCCCTACTCAAAAGACTTCTTTCTGGAGTTTTTATCAAACAAATAAGTAATTTATGTACTTTAAACTGTGAATTTGAATTAACACACAAATACACTTGTTGAAGTGCTACCATAAAAATGATATTTAACCATTTTCTGAATAAATAAATTTAAAATCAGCAAAGAAAGTTTAGTCAGATATCAACTATTAATTACTTAGTTCTTTAGCAAAATTTATATTATGGTTCTAAATTTGTTATTTCATGTTAACTTTGCCAAAGAAATAAATATATTAAGACAAAGTAGAAATACAACTTCTTATATTAGATATTCATGTTGTGAAAATTGAGGGCTACGGACTCTACATTGATACTAAAACAGAAAATTCTGCTCCAAAATTTTAATAAATGTGTGGTTTCCACAATTTTTTCTGCAGTAACTCCTTTTTGGACATACAATATATGGAAGAAGATGTGTTAAATTTCATGACTGAATAAAGCTTATGAAGCTTTACAAAAATAGGGCCTACAGACTATACATAAAATAAGCACTTTTCATAGTAATTTTTTGGATAAAATATAGTCGATTAGAAGATGTTAATAAGATTTTTCTGGTTTATAAATCTCTTAAATGATAAAATTTACTTATTTAGTAACTCCATAACTACTCTGTATTTCTAATCATAACTAACACCCCTTAAAAAAAAGAAAATATCACACATGGGTGGCGAGACTAATTCAGCAATAACTCTGTCAATTGTCAGTCAAATTTCAACCTGTAAAGTATGGCTTGAAGTGCAGAAAGTAAACAACCCCATAATAAATTATTTAAAGCTTGTGATAAGATTTTCTGTTGTTAATAAACTAAGCAAATTCATTGTTTTAGATTTGACACAAATCACACCCTAAAAACATGATGTATTTTGACTTCGAAGCCACATTTTGGATGACAAAATCAGAGCAATTGTGTAATGTGATAGTGTTTTAGAAAGCTTAGAGTATAAACTTTTAAATGAGACCACACTCAGTCTTGTATCTATGAAGATGTAAAAGATATCTGTTTTTGAATGTAGCTAGTAGTGAATTCCAACCTGATTGTGATTCAGCCAATTATAAGTTTACATTAAGTTAGTATACAACCATGTATATTATTTTCAGGACCGGTTGTGATGGTTCAACAACAGCAACAACAGCAACAACAGACAATGACACACCAGGATCCAATGCATTATGGGTATAACCAATAAGAAATAAAACCACGCTATAACCATTTCCATTAAGAGTTATCTATCTTTGGATATGGAAACCAATGAGAAATAAAGAGATGATGGATAAACTGCCAAAGCATTTTTTAGCAATGACATTTTTTTTGGAACATTCATTTTGATAAATTTCAAAAAGACTTTGATATTTGTATTAGAGTTATCTATCTTTCGACATGGAAACCAATGAGAAATAGAGACGATGGATAAACTGCCGAAACATTTTTTAGCAATGACATTTTTTGGAACAATTATTTTGACAAATTTCAAAAGGACTAAGACTTGGACATTTGTTTTAGAGTTATCGATCTTTCGATATTGAAAAATGTATTGATTTCTTTATTTCCTATATTTTGATATAATGGGACTATGGCCTTCAGTCAACACAATACATTGTATATATTTTAGTTTTGTAGACAAATTATAATGAGTATATGTTAGCATTCTTGGTCATAATTTTTCTCACCTACTTGCCCGAAAGCCATTTAGATAAATTTTCTATCTATTGTAACAAATTCTGTCATACCGGGTAATTTTAACTTCTCCGAAATCTAGTTTTACATGTCCTGGGCTTCGGGCAAGTGGGTTAGGGCGAAGGCAAATTATATTGAGAATATGTTAGTTTTTATTGTCATATAGTATAGGTTTCTTATACAAATATATTGTACTGCCTTATTTCAATTTAGAACACAAAGTAAAATGTTGGTGTGGTTCTGCTTTCACTGTATATATTGTTTGTCATTGGACAATGTAGTTCTTTTTATTGACTTATAACATGTAGAGACTTGTGTTTCCATGGTAAGTATTAACAATTCTAACATGCCGTCCTTCTTTCGCTTTGTAAACAAATCTCATTAACACATGTGCCGGCACACACATTTAAGCCAGGTAATAAAATAATTAAATAAAATTTAACGTATTAACATCTATATTCACTGAAAATAATCAACATATCCAAAATTAATAATATGCGACGTGCTATTAAAACATGCAAATACAATGTTATTGTTACAGATGCTCCATCAATGCGACTGTCGTAAATGTACATGTTGATGAATTATTGAATATCGTCTGCTCGAATTTGGCAGCATAAATTGTGTACGACATTGTCCTCAAACGTAAATATAAATTACCGTCTTCCAATCAAAGTATACTACCATATTTGTACTGTTAGACATATCAGAATCAAATTAATTCATGGAAGCCAGAATGTGTTTTGAGTTTTAACATGGGTATTACTCAAAACACATTCTGCCTTCCATGATTTATCCTGCAATGACAGCATTTACCGACCAATATAGCCTGCCCAATATATTTTTTTGATATTGGTCAGTTATAAATAGAATGAAATTTTATGTTTGGCAAACTCATCGGGGCACATTGGGGGATATTGATTTCAAATACTTTTATCATCATCCAGTAAACGTTTATTGACGATTTAAAATTGCAGGATAAATACAATACATGTGCACTGTCGAAGCATATAGGTAAATATGTGTATTCGGCGCGAAACGTGGGAAAAGGCTCAGCAAAGCCTTGCCTTTCCCCCCATTTCTAAGCCTCATACACATATTACCTGTATGCTTCGACAGTGCACAAGTATTGTATATTTATTTCTTAAGTATCATGTATTTTTGTTTACTGTACAATTGATCAGTATTTAGCCATGTCATAATATGTAAATATTGCATAGAAAAATATATATGTTAGGTTGATTAATACTTCTTTACATTTAGCTACTATAAATACAAAAATTATATTAAATCATTATTTTTTTGATATTTTGGAGCCATAATTGTTTAAATTATTTTGCTAAGTAATTTCTTATTTTTACAAAAGTCTGATTGTAATTACGAAAATGATATTAATAATTATATTACAATATTTTGAAATGGTAATCACGAAAATGGTATTTATTAATATTTACAAAAAAATGTATTTAACGATATTTTAGGAAATATTCTCATGAAAATGATGTTAATTATTGCTTACCTTACTTTGAAATGATACTCGTGAAATGAAAATGATTAATACTTTAGTATTTTACTGTGTTGAAGAACCATTGTCATGACAAAAGAATATTTTTTAATACTTTTATCATATTTTGTAATTATGAAAATAATTTGGATTAAAATGATTGTTTAATTGAATGTGTGTTGTTTAAAGTAAGGTCACATGATCTATTGACATCACTGGGCGTTCGTCGTTCATAATAATTCAATCTTTTTCTCAAGAACCACCGATGTCATTGAAACCAATCTTGGCTGAGATTTCTTTACAAGATTTAAGCAAGTGGTGATCAAACGTGGCTCCCAGCGGCCATTAAACTGGTTTGGTTTGGTTTGATTTTGGTGTTTAATGCCACTTTCAACAATATTTCAGTTAAACCGTGGCGGTAAGTTTTATTGGTGGAGAAAACCACCGATCTGCTGCAAGTCACGGACAAACTGATTGGGTAATATTTAGAAATTTTTCAGAAGTGCTCAACCAGTTGAAAGCAAATATGGTTGGATTGATCCTTGCTAGACACATATAAAGTATTATTATTTTGGTGTCTGTCGGTCAACCAATATGGCCATCAGCAAGGCTTAATTGAATATGGGACCCTATGGGAAATATGAACTTCTTAAGTACCTTTTTATCAATTGAAACCCAATATTGTTTGTATGTTCCTTTGTAAGGTACTAGCCAAGTGTTGTTCCTTTGGTGCGGATCAGTCAGCCAGTATGACTGCCAGCGAGGGAGAAGTTAAGTTAAGCATTGGACCCTATGATAAATATGTGACCTAGCACTCAGCATAATGGTCTAGTACAAAGCAGATAACACATCATTGAACTGGTTCTCATTCATGACTCATCACTGGATTTGTAACTAGAGTAACACGACGGGTGTTACTAGTGAAGCAGGAACTGCTCACCCTTCCGGAGCACATGAGTTCACCCCCGGTTTTTAGTGGTGATGTGTTGCTCCATCTTTGGTTTTCTGTGTAGTGTTTTGTAGATCCTTGTGTTTCTTTTAAGTCCTTTTTCTTTTGGCCATGATGGTGCTGTCTTTTCTCCGATTTAGGAATTCTGGTTAACCCTTCCAATGATGGAGCTGGGGAATTGCTCACTTTGTGTTAGACAACAGTAAGACAAATATAACTGTTCAATCCAAAACATTTGTCATCATTTATTGGTACGCTTTTTACATATTTTGTTGTTGAAGTTCTTAATCATGGAAAAGAACCCACGCAGAGTATATTACCATCCGAACATCGACATACTGATTGACGGGAAGCTAGAGGTCCTCGAGCTCTAGGCTGTACTATTTCTCCATGAAGAACACATCTATCTTCATATGTACATGCTAAAAAAAAAATCTTGGATAAATTCATACCGATTTTGATTTTTAAATTGATTAAAATAAACATTAAGCGATTTTGCACCTGAAATAAGATTAAATACCCATTGAAATAAAAAAAAAAACCACATTAGTTATATGTCATGGAACTACATGAGGTTGGACATGGAATTCCCACCTTTTTCCAACTTTCTGATTACATATTTTTCCCTTTGTTTAACCTGCTCTGGTTTCTTCTAGTTACAACAGATTACATGTCCCTATCCTAATTTTGAAATTTATTGTCAGAGGTTGCACATGGCAATACGGTTGTTTCGAATCCTTTCCATTCCGTCAAAATTTTTTTATTTTTGTCCGCCAGATCACGTGATTTCGATGGAACTCCTGGCACTGAACTTCCGGTGTCAATGTACACAACAAAAACTCCAATTGATAAGTGTCGTTTTAACGTTCGATCCTCAACTTAAAAAAAATCTTAACATTTTCTGTAAAAGACAAATATCAATTAGATTATTTTATTTGTATCAAAGACTTCAATGCAGAGACAAATACTTCTTTAAAATAAAATTTGTTTTTCTTTCTTTATTTGCGGCTGTCAGCATCATCAAAGGAAAACGATCTGCCTTTATATATATATTTCTGATATCAGACAGATAGTGGGGTACCGAACACCAGTATTTATTCAGCAGTTTCCTTGGCATCTCCATATTATAATTACTTATAATCTACCGCATCTACGACTATGATATGCTGACGTTGTCACAATAATAGCATAAACACTGGAAGTCGGCTGCCGATTTGTTCAGACGTCAAGACACGAAAAAGACGGAACGTGGTCGGAATTGACATGATTCGAAACAACCGTATTGAATAAGTATAACAGTATTTGAAAATACTATATTGACACTTACATTATAAAGCGTCCAAGTGCAATAAAATTCGGCCATTTCATGAAAACAAAAAATAAAATTAAACTTAACAAAATTTGCAGATTTATCAAAATTATCAACAAAGCTGTGTGTGCCCCGAGCTAAACCTATAGCGACATTCTTCTCCACCCTGTTTTTAATCATTATGCATATCATTTCATTTCTACAGACATTTATTATCCTAATTAACGGTACTAATATATAATATATAGAATTTGTATGCTATTAATATTTTTATTTCATCAAAATACACACACTTTTTCCTGTTCATATTTTAGTGACATCAACTATTTTTGTTCCCGTTTTGCTTTAGCCAATTAGTTTTTCCTACATTACAATGACATATTCACATAATATGCAGTCGGGAAAACACCATGAAAAAAAAAATTTCTAGATCTGTAGCACCCCATAATACCTTTCAGTCCGTGGTGTTACCAACATAAAATTATTCTTTTTAGGAAAATGAAAAATAATTTTTATGTAAAAAGTGGTTACACGTACATACATAATATACAGGAAAATTATGCATACTGTAAGATATTTTCTTTGGAGCACTAGTTTTTTTTCACAATATTTGGATATGTAGTTGTGGAATTCCATTTAAGCTGCATTATGAAACAAACAAGTTTTCATAATTGTATTTTGTTTCACTTTATATAAAGAAAAGATGACTTATACATAGTTATCAAAGTCAACTTTATTCAACTATAATATAATTTACTTCAATTATGTTATGAAACAATTTACACGAGGAAACACCATTGACAAGAGGTAACACCACAGATGACAAAAGTAACACCAGGGACATCTTCATGAATGTAAACATTTAATTCAAGAAAAAAACACAACTATCAACCTATATGTGTTGTTTTCTTAATGTTTTCAGTACAATATTCAGTTTTTCAACATATTGGTTTAATGCATGAGCAATATCAGTTTTGTCCATGGTGTTATGAAGATATGTCCATGGTGTTACCAGGTCTAAAAAGTATACTCCCATCAGCTTGTTAAACTACCGGTGTATCTTATATGTAAATGACATGTTTGAACAATTTTTCTGCATAGATTAAAGAGCAATATTTTGTTCTGTATATTACTGTTTATGTAATAATGTGCTTATTCACAATTTTAATGCTAAATGTCTGTGGTGTTACACAATCTTTATGGTAACACCAGGAAAACAGGCAAGTATTTTCAGGATAAAAGGAAAATAATTTCTCCCCGACTGTATTTTATATGTATATCCTGTGAAGAAAACCAAATGTAATCAAATGTACATGTATTGTATATTTTTACATTTTGTTCAATTCTAACAAAAGGAAGTAGTGAGAAGTACACCACAGACATAAAATTTATATACTATGCCAATCGCACAAACCTTTTCGGCTCCATATTAGTTTATGGGTCACTTTTGTTTTTGTCGCCTGCACAGATCATGAAACAGGAAATAATCAACGGGAGAAACTATTTTTGCTTAATAATAATAATAATATAATAAGTTTTATTTATTTTGACCGACATAAAAATGACAAGACGAATAACTATTACTAGCCTTAATAGGAAGGGTAACACCGCAGACATGAAAATCTATAACAGCGGGTTTTTGCTAATTTTCTTTTTGAATTTCAATATATATCAAGCAAAAATAATGCTGTGCTATTAGAGTTTTAGGAATAGTTCAAAAATAATATAAAGATCGAATAAAATCCTTACATCTGAATAGTACAAGTGACCAAAAGTAAGTCATTCTGGAAAAATAACAGGTAACACCAAGGAAAAAACAGGTCTTCGTGTAGCAAGTATAAATTCGCAATTGGACCAATCTGGATTTAGATGGCAAAACTATAGAAAGCTGATGTGCCTTCATGCAAAACATGTTTTCTCCAATCAGTTTGGTTGATATTTGTCTTCATGTAAAACATGTTTTCTCCAATCAGTTTGGTTGATATTTGTCTTCATGTAAAACATGTTTTCTCCAATCAGTTTGGTTGATATTTGTCTTCATGTAAAACATGTTTTCTCCAATCAGTTTGGTTGATATTTGTCTTTTAATTGCATAATAACAGAAAAGTGTGTGTTGTTTTGATAATGACCCAAATAATGTTTCTTATTTGTCCTGTTTTTCTTCTTGCTACTTGCATTGTATATGGTTATCATTATTTATTTATTACATACTTAGTTAAAATAAAGACATTTTTGTATGACCAATATGATCGGAAGTAAACTGTCCATATTTTCACACCCCGGGAAAATAACCGGTTATTGGATTACCACAAGATCATTTCCATATCGGCCCGGGCCAATATGGGTGTCTCTTTTCTAGATGTCGGAAGTATGTAATGAATAGTTTAATACATGGGCATTTCCATATATCATCCCGAGACACCCATATTGGCCCGAGACGAAGTCGAGTGCCAATATGGGTCGAGGGATGGTAACCAGGCCAATATGGAAATGCCCATGTATTAATCTGTATTTATTATTTATGTATCTCTATACCTTTAAAAATGTGTAGCTACATGGTTTATCACGAGAATAAAGATATATACCAATAAAACTATTTACCTAAAGTAGTATGTGATAGAGCAACCCGCAGCCGTTGATGTTTAAAGCAACTCACTCAAAAATATGGCCTGCACGACAGCGGGTTTATTAGTGATTATATATAATTATCTAAATGTTTAACTGATGAGCCATGAATAATTATTACTAGTGACTTATGTATATGTATTACTTACTACTAATGAATATTTATTTTCTCGTGACTTGTGAATTTTTATTCATGTTTACTCATGAATATTTATTCCTGATCGGAATATTTATTTTACAAGTTATAAACTGTATTATTCTCAATGATAATAACGAGAGTGAGTGATTGTTGTTTAACGCCAATTCAGCAAAATTTTCAGCTAATTATATCATGAGGAGAACAAATTAATTTTCGATGAGATGATGAAGCTTTGTAATAGACCAAAAGGCTGAGTTGGATTGTTTATAGTGCTAACTCACTGGAACAACAGTCCGCGGACAAGCATGTCGCCACATTCAGACACATTATCCTAATCCCGAGCCAACCAGTCTTTGTTCTATCACATTAATGCTCCGTGCTTTGAGGAGAAGCAACAAATACCAATTTGATAGTCTTTGGTTTGACCAGACCGATGCTCGGACCCAAGATCAACCACACTCGAGGCGAGCACGCTAATCATTACACCATCAATGCGGTTAAGCCCTAGAAACAAATACAAATGTTATAGTCTTCGGTTTGACACTATTCCACGCTCTGACTACAATCGAGTTGAGCACGCTAACATTACACCACCGATGCGGTTATGATCATAAGATATGAATTCATTTGTTTAAATATACCTTTAGATTTCTTGACAGGTTTTGTTCCTTTCTTCCCACATTTCATTTTCTTGCACTTTCCAGCACCATTTATGTTCTTTGCGGGAAAATATTCGTACCACACTTCATTCTTCTTGTGACACGTGTCAGAAAGTACTTCTCTGCAATAACCCGAAGCTATATTAAAGAACAAAATAACATCCTGTTGTGTATTCTGACTCACGGTAGGATATATAAGAAATCATCTTTACGTTAGTTAAAGAACGAATGTTTTAATTAGTACCGAATTGCCAAACAAAACAAAACAAAAACAAACAAACCAAACAACAAAGAATAAAATAAATTAAAAAAATTACACCCCCAATAGTTCAACAGGAAAATTGAGTACACAGAAGTAAGCCGTTTTTTAGGCAATTCAGTGATGTTTACAAACTTAAAGTGGCGTTATCTGCCAAAATCGTAAATTTTTGTTACCCATAAAAACTATCAGATATGATTCACGGGTGGTTTGCTACGTCACACGCACGGATACTTGAACATCGCCTCGAGGTAGGTTTATGCAGTTGTACAATTTAAAAAAAGGAAAACTAACAAAACCAAGTAGTTCACCGAAGGGCCCACATATCAGACTTCATTGTTAGCATACATGCATTCATTGCCGTCCACACGGGCGAATTCCTGACAAAAACGACCAGTGCGCCTTCACAAGAGGTAGTCGAGGGGAGGTCATGACATTTTTTGAAAATAATAAGGTATTGGGAGTTGAAGCAAACAGGGTTTTGAATATATTAGAAGGAATTTAAAAAACAAACACGACTTGAAGCGAGCGGGGGCAAAAAAAGGTGTCCACCCTTGTATATGTTTATGCATTGATAGTATATTTATGTGGATAGTGACAAGGCCCTGTGGTTGATCCACATTCTACGTACAGAATCCAGCTAACGGTTAGGTGTACTCGATAAACCTTATATGATCAAGTTTATCAGTGACTTGCGACTGGTTGGTGGTTTTCTCCGGTTTCCTCCACCAATAAAACTGACTGGCATGATATAACTGAAATATTGTTTAAAGTGGCGTTAAACACCATAATCCAACTCCTATTCTACCTACGAGTAAATCGAATTATTTACAATTTGAATACTTCCTCCTCGTTCATATAATTAAATTCACTTACTCTGGTAAGTGTTCATATGTACGTTGTATATTGTGTTATATTTGCTGTGTATATTAATGCACGGACATATAATTAAGATAATACCAATACTAACCGTTTAGTTCCTTTATCTGACTTCTGAACCTATTTCTTTTTAATCTAGACAGACATAGTCTACCCTTGCAGACCTGGCCGTCGTGCTCTACCCATTGCTCGCCTGGTTTCTTACAATTTTCTCCAACCACACATCCTGTGACAACATAAAACTAGAGGTACAAAGCTCACACAATGATATCCCAAATCTCCCCGTACACCCATCATAGCATACAAACTATTATGGTTTGTCAGTGACTTTCTGCAGGTCGGTGTGTTTTCTCCAGTTTCCTCCACCTATCAAACTGACCTCTACGATACGATATAACCGAAATAATGTTGAAAGTGGCGCTAAACACCACAATAGCACTGACTATTAAAACATAATCTTTTGAGACATTTTTTTTCACTGTTCAAGTTACCATATCCTTCAAGCAAGGATTTATATAAATTTGCAAAAATATATACACCGGATACGAAGTGTTGTATATTTGCATATAAGATATGAACACTTGAACAGTTTACGATCTTTCTCTTTGGTAGAGGGCTACATTCTTATTAAGTATAATTAACATCGTGTCCGGTTTTTTTTTTATAGAATTTTGGCCATAAAGTATGTGGAGTTGAAATATGTTTGCATTTTGATAGACGATCCACCCTTATCCATGACACATCCTCATCTACTGGTGGTCTGCAATCATACCAAGTACCATTAAAATCCCTCTTGGCATTCAAAACTTGTCTCACGTCAGCGTTTTCATCGGGATACTCCCCACAACATCACATGATAAAGTTTGTCACTTACTTATATCCAGGTCGGTAGATCCCTCGTGGTACTCCATACAACATCACGTGATAAAGTTTGTCAGTTACTTATATCCAGGTCGGTAGATCCTTCGTGGTACTCCATACAGCATCACGTGATAAAGTTTGTCAGTTACTTATATCCAGGTCGGTAGATCCCTCGTGGTACTCCATACAGCATCACGTGATCAAGTTTGTCAGTTACTTTTATCCAGGTGGGCAGATCACTCGTGGTACTCCATACAACATCACGGGATAAAGTTTGTCAGTTACATGTTTCAGGTTGGCAGATCACTCGTGGTACTCCATACAACATCACGTGATACAATTTGTCAGTTACATGTTTCAGGTCGGTAGACCCCTCGTGGTACTCCATACAACATCACGGGATAAAGTTTGTCAGTTACATGTTTCAGGTTGGCAGATCACTCGTGGTACTCCATACAGCATCACGTGATA
>MJUT01038701.1:1471433-1489784 GCA_002080005.1 Gigantidas platifrons | reverse complement strand
TTTTTTCTCATTTCTGTGACATAAAATCATAGTTCTCATATCAAATATGTTCATATATGCGAAGATTGCAATTCAAATATGATTATGGTTGAAATGCACGTAGACGCTTCAGATTTTAATCCATCCGCATTGGTATTTTATACTCGACACCGGGTTAATATATATTACGATCTATCGAACATTAATGCATATATCCAATTAAAAAATAAACTTGGAACTACAGTAGCTTTGTAATTTTGAAGAGTCGCCCTATGTCGCCGGCCTCGTAAGAGTCGTATTTTCTGCACTGGCATGCACGTGTCAGTTATTATATTGAAATCTATCGTATCCGTTATTAAGTATTTTGCAAGTGATTTTCTTGGAAAGTAATCCATTATGGTTTATAGAAACTTTAATTTCGTTCATTAGATCTTTCGTTTATTGTTTATATATATGCCCGGCTTAAAAGAAAACTATTTGTGTTTTTTTCGTAAACAAACAACAATGGCGCCATTTTGGTAAGGGGACGCAAAACTGAAAGTATTGACACCAGAAATAAAATCTGCTCTGAACATTTCTCGACAAAAACACAAAGTCTGGAAAAACCATGGAAAACCGTCAGATAAAAACAACACATTAATGCTGAAAAAAAAGATGTCAAAAAAGGAATTCCGAAAAACAATATGTATAGAATTGGCAATTCAGAGAACTAAAGAAAAGGGGAAAATTTTAGAAACAAAAACTAAAGATATGAAGCTGTTTCATAAGTTAGTACGTAACAACAGGAAAAACGGAAGCGATCTAATTATGGAGCTGGAGGTTAATGGAATTAACTATAATGGAAGTGAGAATGTTATCAATGGCTTTCAAGATCATTTTCGAAATCTTGCTACGTTCAACGCGAATATCAAACTAGATAAAGCATATCACACCATGGTGGAAGACGACATACAAACAATAGATGAGCTAGTACAACACAACAATAATATAAAGAATGTCAACATAGAGGAAATAACAAAAGCTATACAGGCGATAAACAAAGGAAAATCAGCAGACTATCATGGCTTAACTATAGAGCATATCATCTATGTAGGTCCTGAAATGGAACAACTACTTACACTACTTGTTTGTAGCATCTTTGAACATGGAAGTATACCAAAATCATTGAAATTAGGTCTATTAACGCCAATCTTTAAGAATAAAGGAGTAAGACAACAAGCCATTAGCTATTGAGGGATTACAGTATTACCAGTTATAAGCAAAATAGTAGAAACAGTAATCAAATTCCGAACTCAAAAATATGTACCAAAATCACAAAATAGGAGTCAGAGGGGTTTTACAGCAGGCTCCTCGCCGATGAACTCAGCTCTACCAATAGAGGAGTGCTATAGAGAAGCGAAAGACAACAAATGTTCACTTCATCTGATACTCCTGGATGCAAAGGCTGCTTTCGACACAGTAATACACAGTCACATGCTTAGAAAAGCCTATCTAGCTGGTATTGAAGACAAACATTGGACCTTGATTAAAGACCTGCATGATAAAGCTCAAAGTTCAGTAAAATGGGATGGCCAAATATCAGAGCCGTTCGAAGTAGCAAGGTGTCCGTCAAGGGGATATACTGAGTACCGACCTATAGAAACTATACATAAATCAACTTCTGAACCTATTGGAAACATCTGGGATGGGACACAGAATTGGAAACATAAATATAAATAGTACAGCATGTGCAGATGACATCGCACTTGTCAGTGAAAATCCAGATCAAGCACAAGTATTAATAAACATGGCCTGTGACTATGCATATATGGAAGGATATGAACTACAGCCGACAAAATGTGTGGTCCTGAACACTTCACAAAAACAAAACAACCGAGAGAACAGCACAACATTCACAATGGGTACACAAAAAATGCCAGCAGTAGAATGCGCCACACATCTAGGAATTATAAGAACTACATCGTTGAAGGGAAATACCTAATGTGGAAGAAAATATGAATAAAGCGAGACGAATTGCATACAGTTTATTTGGAGGAGGTTTCCATGGCCATAATGGACTAGATGTGGATACAATGGTCCATCTGTTTAAAAAATATATATCACCTGTACTCCTTTATGGATTAGAATTGATTTTACCAACTGCCAACCACTTGACACTCTTAGAAAATTTTCAGAAGAAATTATTAAAGCAAATCCTGTCATTACCCACTAGCGTGGCAGACATAACAATATACATCTTAACTGGGATATATCCGAATGAAGCTCAACTGCACATCCGAGCGCTCGGATTATTTAATAATATATGCCACCCATCTGAAAACAGCATGGAAAAACTGTTAGCAAGACGTCAACTATCAATCAAAAATGACGAAAGTGCAAGTTGGTTTATCGCTATAAAGCATATTTTGAGGAAGTACGAACTAAAGGAAGCTACATGGACTACTGCAAGCTAAGGTTGCACTTTTTAAAGGATATTGTGTAATTGATCAGCAAATGACATGTTGCAATATAAATTAAATGAATGATATGTTTAAACTTGGTGCATTATGGGGTCTATACAATAGATAACTTTCAATGGTCTATGAACGGTTATGGAAATACAGGCTCATACATACCCAAAATTTGCCAAAAAATGCTTGTTACGAGCGGCCACTTCATATTTTCCCCATTTTCAAAGGTGTAATACATTTTTCTCTTAGGAATAACGAAGTTTTTAAAGTCAGCTTCAGTTTATAGAGAATTTTCTCGTTTCTGTTGGTATATAACATGTAGCACTTCAATATAATATCATTATCAGAGAAGATGTTAACCGAAATATGATGGTATGTAATCGTTTTTAACAAAATAGTCATTCACAAGATTAACATGGAATTATATGGAATCATCTTCTTATTTATCTACATTATATCCAGTTAATCTTTTGTTGAGAGTGTGAGGAAGAATTATGACAAAAAAGAATGGAGAGAATTCTGATCATTTTTTTAATTCAAGTCTTCAAAGTTTGAAAAGACATTTTCCGAAACCCATGCTGTCCCATACGTAAGCCATATTTCCATGAAAAGTACATACTTGAAATATAAGATCTTACTTTTTACTTGAATGGTATCAAGGTACCTAAGTATAAATATTTTGGTTTTGACTATCACCAATTAATGTAGACAAGACAAGACATCAAAGTCAATCTGAAACGTCCCATACGTAACACTTTTTTTTTTGTCCCATACGTAAGGTAGAACATTTTCTCTTAAATTCCTTTACTGACTTGTATTCTTTGCATCATTACATCTCTAATACACTGATGACTACATAAACATAGGTTTAACTCCTTATATCCATCCAAAAAGTTGTTGATAGAGATGTAAGAGTGTTTGCTCTTTCTTCCCAAACTTAACAAAATATTTCCATTTTGTCAAGAATAAGCTAGATAAACAGTCACATTTGTAAAAAAGTAGAAAACTAATAAATAAGAATACATTGCATTACTTTCTAAATTAAATGTAAGTGAAATCCACAACAAAATAAATATTGCAAACTTTTGTCCCATACATAAGATCTTGGGATTGCACTATATAGTCCTATATGTGACAAAAAATATCAAGTTTTTCTTGTAAGAATGTGTCAAATGCTACAATTTTAATTATGAATACTATACAATGTGTTGACTACTTAGTTAAATCAGCTTAGTCAGTCTAAAATTTGTTAATTCTTTGCAAGAAACGAGAATTGGCATTTGTATTTGCTTATTTTTTGGAAAAAGAATAGTTGTCTGGTGATCCAATGCTGATTGTTTCATATAAAATTAACTTAAAGGGTCTAATATACTATTTCTACCACCTGACTACTCTGAAACACTTGGAAAATTTAAATACGATGTTTCTGAATTATTGAATTTTACTTCTGTATATGGGCTATAAAATCTTACGTATGGAACAAAATTGTAAAAAGTATTATACTTGTAAAAATGAGTCAAAAGCTACAATTTTTATTCTGAACACTATACAAAATGTAGACTTCATAATGTAATCAGCTTATTCAGTAAAAAATGTGTTTTTTTTTTGCAAGAAACAGGAGTTAAAATATATGTGTTGTTTCTTTTAAGGCAAAAAATGATGTCTTTGGTGATTCTTTCTCATCGTTTTTATATCAAATTTATGTAAAAGGTTTAGTTTACAATTTTCATCACCTTATTTCTTTGAAACAATTGGAAGATTTTAATATAGAATGTTATTGTTTCATTTGATTTTACTAAACATGATCAATTAAATCTTACATATGGGACAAGAATGTGGAAAATCAAACATTTAAAAATAGTCTATTGTGAATTTTATGTATCAGATATTTTAATAATTTTTTTCATTGGTTAAAAGAATAGTAAAATTTCATAATCACTATGTTAAATGAAGAATAGTTTAGCTTTTGTGATTTTTAAAGAGAAAAAATCAACAATTTTTTCAATTATTTTGAGGCAGCTTGAAAAATGGGAAAATTATAAAAAGATATCTTACCAGAAAGCCCTGGTTGTTCTATAGTGTTGAAAGCAAGCTAGTTCTAATTTGAAAATATAATAAAACAATTGGTAAAGTCTTTAGAGGAAAAAAAATTTAATAATCAAAGTGATTGTCCCATACGTACAGATTTTTTGACAGCATTATCTTTAAATATATTTTTTCAATCAAAATGATGGAAACTATCCCTGATCAGTTGAAATCTTGTAGGTATGATGTTTGTGTTCAAAAACAATTAAGATTTGGAATGATTAAAGGTGTTTCATTTTTCACCCTAAGTGGCCACTAAAAGTGCAACCTTAGCTTGCAGTAGTCCATATGGTATCTAGATAAACCAGTCAAGAAATCAATATGGACTACAACAATCAAGAAAACCATACTCAACTATTGGAGCAAATCAATAACAGCATTACTACCTCTATACAAAGGACTCAACTTCTTATCATATGAACAACTGTCACTCATCTTTAGATACAACGAGGTTGCCAATCAAATTAAAACTACTTACTCGTTCATACATTCTGCAGAGTAAAAGAATTAAGATGTACAAGAATGAAACCGATCCAAGTTGTTTATTGTGTAAAAATGGAGAAGAGAATATCGAGCACTTCATTCTAACTGTGAAGCTCTAAGTAGAGTAAGAGACCCCATACAACAAGAACTGACTGAACTATTAAATACTTTAGGAATGGAGACTGACCATTTCTCAACTAGTGAGAAAATGCAGATTATTCTGGACATAACACCTATAGCATGAGAAATGAGATTGTCCCCAGCCAGTGTAGCAGTAATAGAACGCCTTACTCGACACCTGCTATACCAACTTCACCAGGGCCTCGTTTCACAAAAGGTCGTAAATCGTACGATTTCCGACTTACCTTACGACCACTTGCCGACTAAGTTTGCGACCGTTTCACAAAACTTGTCGGAATGTTTTTACGATTTCCGATTTACGACTTGTGGTTAATACATCTTCTTTGTGCGGAGGTACGAAAATCGATCAATTTACCCTATCAAAATATTGCATATTAAAGATAATTATTTTATTGGTCTACATGTATGTATATACAAAATATTAAATAAAGTTATTTTATTGGTCTTTGTGGATACAAATCAGGCAACACCCTAAGAAAGTAGAAGACAACAATTTCAAAGTGGAGACTGCTTTTTCAGGGAAAGCTCCGCTGTGGAATAAGGAGAAAATATCCACTTTGATAAGGCTGATGACAGAGAAGTCAACAATAATAAAGAGAAAGTTCACTCCATCCCTCTTTAGCAATGATAAAAATATTTCCCAATGACTGTCATTGGTGATTTTTTTTTACAAAATTCTAGTCCGCCCACTTTTTTTTTAGCCATTTGCCCCACATCAGGCATCATATATTTAACCTTATAACTTAGGTCAGATTTAGTTATGATTTATCTAAGAAAGACATTTTTATAGCGAATTAAAATGAAACTTTTCAAATGTTTAAGTATACAAATGTACATGTACATTTATTCGGAAGCATGTATT
This sequence comes from Gigantidas platifrons, assembly GCA_002080005.1. Lineage (NCBI taxonomy): Eukaryota > Metazoa > Mollusca > Bivalvia > Mytilida > Modiolidae > Gigantidas > Gigantidas platifrons. Next base: position 1,483,784 of record MJUT01038701.1, on the reverse strand, counting down.
TAGCACCAGTTTATAATTTACATTAATCTTTGAATAAAATTGATTACAGGTTTTTAATATATGGTAAAACGTTGACTTGAACAAAATAGCTAAAGCTTTAGCATATAGGCAACTTTTTTAAATTGAAACCACCCTATTAGGTCATAACGCAGAGCCAATTTTAATACTTAGTGAATACATGTAGTTATTGGCTTTACGTAACTTCTAGTTTAGACGAATATATATACTTGACAGGTATTATTCCTATGCAGCAAGAACTGGGGGCGGTTGCCTCCAAACTTTTAAGATAAAAAAAAAATACGTTGTTGTCCCCTATATTTGGAAATAAAATATATGTTGTGCCCCCTCTCCCACTTTCAAAATACTCGTCTGTCCCGTACACCCGTGAGTAACCACGATACATTGCAACTTAGATTGTTTTCTCGTGGACATTTATTTCACATCTCAGTATTTTTCCATGAATATAACGTCTATAAATAGTTCCAACTTAAACTAATGGAACACTCCGTTAAAATTTGATGATACATTTGTGTATATCGACTTTCCGCTTTAAATTTGGACTTTTTGTAAATTTGATGTCAAATACTGTCAAGAAATTGAAAATTGAACATTGTAGCACAAATTCAGTGTGTTTGTTTTCTTGGTCAGTCTACATGGGTGCCAAAAAGTATCATGTCACTGCGATTTTTTCTTGTATAATATTTCATAATTACGCACATTTCCACCGTTTGTTTGTTTAATGTTGTTTAAAACAATATTTCAGTTATAGTATATATCGTGGCGGTTCCATTTTTTTTATCTGGATAGATTTCCTTTCAATAAAGAGAAAAGGAGGTAGATTTTTAAGTAAAATTTTGTTGTTTATTTAGAAAGATTCTTATAACCAATACAGTTTCTTTTTAGCAACGACATAAACACAAAAGAAAATGGGTATGATATTTACAAGTTTTGTTAACCTGTAAGTGATGGAATAGCATGATTCCTCATTGTAATGATGTACATTCAACGTTTGTATTTAACGATTTACGATTGCTCCGACCCAGTCGGTAATTTGCGACTAAAAATGTCGTATATCGGAAGTCGGTAAGTTTTGTGAAACGGTCGTAAATCGTAAAAACAGTCGTACGACCAAGTTTCCGATTTACGACCTTTTGTGAAACGAGGCCCAGTGCCGTTACAAAATGAAATGTCAATAGATTCAGAACGGACACTTCAAACATTCATTTTAGACTTTAGACTCAGACCGGGCATTTTAAACATTCATTTTAGATTGTAACTGTTGTGATCTATATTTTAGATATTATCAAAAGGTTTTTATTTATTTTTACCAAGTGGAACCATAGTTTTACCTAGTAACTGACAGTAGAAAATTATCTACTTTTTAAATATGAATAAGAATTTTGATAATCTACATACAGAGACATAGTCAAACCATAGGGCATACCTTTTAACTTATATTCGTATTTTTAACTGCGAAACAAGGATTTTAAGTACTTTTATCTAGAGGCACAGTTGGGGAAACGTAATGGGAGTGGGGAGTGGGGACGCCGATTCGTTACTGAAGGCGCTACTATCAGACTTTTTAACCTTGTAACGAAAGTGACTTTTTAAGACATGAGTGATTATAGGAACCTCATTTACTACAATTTTAAAACTGAACATATGGATTTTATATCATTGGTGATGGATGGACATAATTCACTGTAAATATCGAGCACATATATGGATGGTTTATTTGTGGAGGGAACTCAGCACTGTAAATAGATGAGCACATGTTCAACATACACCCGTATGGTTCCTCTACGAAGGGGGTTAAAGATACAGAGGTAGGGTAAGGTAAGGTACTGTGCTACCGGAAATAATGACCGAACTTTTTGTCCGCAGCTACTTTCAACAAAACAAACTTTTGATTTATTTTTTCTCATTTCTGTGACATAAAATCATAGTTCTCATATCAAATATCTTCATATATATGCGAAGATTGCAATTCAAATATGATTATCGTTGAAATGCACCACAGGACTTCCGACTCCTGTGAATGCACGTAGACGCTTCAGATTTTAATCTATCCGCATTGGTATTTTATACTCGACACCGGGTTAATATATATTACGATCTATCGAACAGATATGTGTAAATATTAATGCATATATCCAATTAAAAAATAAACTTGGAACTACAGGAGCTTTCCTCCGTTGTTGCAATCTGATTTGAGGTCTGGCAAATAATAATTACAGCCTTTACTTTCTTCAGTTTTTGACTGACAGTGGCAACGCAATTTACGTTTGTTATATTTTCATTCCCAAGCTAAATATAGTTGAACCATTGAGCAAATTGAAAGAGACATCGTTCTTCTGCTGAAGATCACACAGATATGATCATGAGTTATTACAATTTGTGTGGTCATAATACAGTATATTTCAAAAGGGAAAAAAGCGGGGTACATATAAAAATCACTGGTATGCAAGGCTCCAATAGTCAAGGTAGCAAGAAATAAAAATGTGACATTGAATAGATGTCCTTAAGGTAGTTGTGAATAAAAAAAACCCCAGAACAAATCGGTTCAGACAGCCTTTTAATTATTTACTAAATTTGGGTAGGGTAATGTCCGAGCGGTCGCGAAACAATGTTTTGATTAATCGCAATTAACTTAATTCTCCCAGAAGTCTCCCCACCTCTCTGTTGTCTCCCACTTCTCCCTATGAGCTCTCTGAAAGAGAAGTCACTTCTCTTTCTAATTTGAAAGTAGTGGGAGCCCTGTTAACTACATATTGAATATTTGAGATGAAACAGTTCATGTACATGTATTTATCGCTGCATTCCTTTGTTTATTTATGCACAGTGAATCACAGGTGTTGAGATGAATCTTTCTTTCACGACCTCAAACATTTTGCGGTCGTATTATTGCTGTCATTATCGTCACCTGTCTATTACAGGGGCGGATCCAGAGACTCTTTTGACAGAGGGGTGTCAGTTTATGTAAAAGGAGTGAGTGAGTGATTGTTGTTTAACGCCAATTCAGCATTTTTTCAGCTAAATCATGCCGAGGACAAGTTAAATATCAATGAAATTATGAGGAGGTCCACTTTGTAATAGACCAACACACTTAGTTGGATTTGTATAGTGCTTTACTCACTGAAATAAAAGTCCGCGGTCAAACATGTCGCCCGATTCGGACACATTATCCTGGTTCCGAGCCAACCAGTCTTTATTTTTTCTCCTTAATACTGCGTATACGTACTTAGCAGAGAAGCAACAAATACCAATTTTGTTGTCTTTGATTTGACCCGATTGGGACTCGAACCCACGATCTACCGCACTAGAAGGGAATACACCTGAGCCAATTCTGCATGCAAAGTATCTTTACATGGCAAGTCGATTTTAAAAAAGAGAACTCTTCTGTCTCTGGTAACATTGGCATTAGATGAAACCGACTGAAACCCCAAAGTGGCTCTGGATGCTCAAGATAAAGGGTCTGAACAACAACAGGAAAAAAATCTATTAAATCTATTATTTTTTCGAATATATTTTCATTATTATATACAGTCCGACAAAAGTTAAGCACCACCTGACTTGTTTCAATAATATCTTTTCTAATAATGAACTTATTTCAAATAACTTATTTCAAATTGGTTTGCTGTTTTCGTTACCTGTACACACATACTTACTTAACTGTGAAACAGGTTATTGATCGATTTTTATTGATGTGTATATGACAGGGCATGTAAAGTGCCACGTGTACTTTTCAATATTTGTGTTTGCCAACGAAAGCTGATTTTTTTTTTGTGTAGAGTTTTAAGTTTCACATGCCAAGAAATTGCCTCCGGTGAAATTTTGCAAACACCCCACTGAGCCAATTACATGGATGATTACCATCACCTACTAATCTATGATAACTGTTGACCTAGTGCTATGTGGAGATTGAAGCAATTCACACCAAAGGCGTAGCTTACGTTGAGGCAACCGAGGCAGCTGCCTCGGTAAAAAATATATGCAAAAAAAATATATAAAGACAATTAAATTTTATTTCCATGTTCTCAATAAAGGGACAATAAATAAGTTAACAGACTAAGACTCAGTTACTGACGGAAATGGCACCTTACCGTATATGATTTGTAAGTTAGCTCCGAAATTCCCCTTTTGCGTGACGTCAATATTTCAAAACAAATTATGTCTGACAAGAAAAGGCAATTGAAATTAACAATAAATAAGTTCTTTATCTGTTGATTTCTAGCTAACTAATTATAATTGATTTCTAGCTAACTAATTATAAACATTAAACAAAACAAAGCAAAAGGCACATTAGAGGCAATCTTGAACTTGCCGTGAGGCATAATATTATACTCATAGTTGAAGGGTTTATAGGCCTCATTGCAACTCACTGACGTAGCACCCGATACGGTTGGTACGGTTTCGACCGTACCACTTTTTCTGGCTGGTACGGGAAACCGTACCACAATTTCGACAGAAAAAAATAATCTTGAGATGAAAAAAAGGATAATCTTTGTTAATGTCGTTGTAATAAATATTTAATGTCTGTTGAATAAAATGTTACAAAATTGTTACAGACAAGTTGCCTCTCTGGTATTATCAAGAAATCACAGAGGCATAGCTGCATATACGTTGTCACGCCATGGCGTGCACATCGTCAGGTTATAAAAAAATAGGATATAAAATTTATAATAATAATATTTTTCAGTGTTGTACATCAAGGACATGATATTTAATTACAACACTATTTCATTCAGGTGTACATTTTGTCCTGGTTGCGGTCCGTCTTCGTAATTGAAATAGTAAAAGTGAAATACAACCGAATTGATATCAAAATGTGACTTGTTTCAACCTCATTTATAATAACCATTGAAATTCTTTTAAACTTCTATATCACGCACATGATCTTTAATTACAACACTATTTCATTCAGGTGTTCATTTTTTCCTGGTTGCGGTCCGTCTTCCGTAATTGAAATAGTCAAAGTGAAATACAACCGAATTGANGATAAAAGGAAAATAATTTCTCCCCGACTATATTGTATATGTATATCCCGTGAAGAATACCAAATGTAATATATTGTATATTTTTATATTTTGTTCAATTCTAACAAAAAGAAGTAGTGAGAAGTACACCACAGACATAAAATGTATATACTATACTAATCGCACGTACCTTTTCGGCTCTATATTAGTTTATGGATCACTTTTGTTTTTGTCGTCTGCACACGTCATGAAACAGAAAATAAGCAACGGGAGAAACTATTTTTGCTTCAAATATGACAAGACAAATAACTCTTACCAGCCTTAATAGGAAGGGTAACACCACAGACATGAAAATCTATAACAGCAGGTTTTTGCTAATTTTCTTTTTAAATTTCAATATGTATCAAGCAAAAATAATGTTGTGCTATTAGAGTTTTAGGAATAGTTCAAAAATAATATAAAGATCGAATAAAATCATTACATCTGAATAGTACAATTGACCAAAAGTCATTCTGGAAAAATAACACGTTACACCAAGGAAAAAACAGGTCTTTGTGTAGCAAGTATAAATTTGCAATTGGACCAATCTGGATTTAGATGGTAAAACTATAGAAAGCTGACGTGCCTTCATGTAAAACATGTTTTTTCCAATCAGTTTGGTTGATATTTGTCTTCATGTAAAACATGTTTTCTCCAATCAGTTTGGTTGATATTTGTCTTCATGTAAAACATGTTTTCTCCAATCAGTTTGGTTGATATTTGTCTTTTAATTGTATAATAACAGAAAAGTGTGTGTTTTTTTTTTATAATGACCCAAATAATGTTTCTTATTTGTCCTGGTTTTTTTTATAATGACCCATATAGGGATGAAATCCTCCGGCCGGTTGCAGTTCCATTTGTGCAACAGCATCACCTAATTTTCCAGCAGGATAACTCCCGGCCCCATGTAGCCAGAGTTTGTCAAGATTTTCTCTCCAATCATAACATTACCCACTCGATTGGCCTCGTACAGTACAGATTTGTCCACAATCGAACGTCTGTCGGACGAAATGGACAGGAGAGTAAGGGGGCGTCAGAATACCCCTGCTGCTCGACCAATTAAGGGCTGCCTTGTTGGAAGAGTGGGATAATATCTCCATGAGAAGGATAAATGCTCTGATGAACTCCATGCACAGGAGAATCAGGGCTGTAACAGATGCGCGAAGGGGAGGGGAGCATACGAGATATTGACGAGTTAATCGATTCACTTTAACATATTGGGGGGTACTGCAGTGTGAGAAACTAAAACCATCAGTTTCATAGACAATGGGTCTATGAAAAACAAGATTAGCATATAACCATCAAGATTAACATAGACCTGGTTTATGGCTTTAACTAAGCCTGTGTCGCTCACTGTACCAAAGTCAAATTTACCGGACCGAATAATAAAAATTGATATTATATATTATAAAAATGTTTCTTTAATGACGTCTGATGGCAATTTAGTACATAGTCGAATTAGACAGGGTGTCTTTGTGTGATTGTTCACCGAGCAAACTAATGTCAGTCGCCATACATATCCAGTAGTGCATAGTTTCCAGTGAATATAACTAAATATATGTAAACATCTGTGTTTACTTATTCCTTTTACTGCATGCTCTATGTGTACATGTAAGACATAATAGTGTCCTGTGAAATTGTGTCCGATTGTATCTTTTTCAAATGAAAAATCCCCATCAGACCAAAAGAAGTCACCTGCGCTTTATTCCGTCCTCAGTCAATAATCAGAACCGAACAACGAAGATTGAATTACTAAAAACAATTGCCGATGTTGGTGTTTACTTTGCAGCATTTTATTCATAGTTTATTAAAATAAAAATTTCAACTTTACAAATTTTACATAGACAATAGGTCTACTTTAATCGCTAACAACGTAGACTGATTGAATTTTAAGTAGACTCGGTCTATCGGTCTACCGCTAATGGGGGGTACTTCAACTTAAATTGGTTTCAATTACTCATGAATTATTGATCAAAATCTAATGAAATTTTAAAAACTTGTTGATTGAATTTGTGTTTTTATCCTTACATATTAATATAGAAAAAGAACATTCGACTAGTGTCAAAGCAGACTGACATTTACTAGTGTCAAAGCAGACTGACATTTACTGGTGTCAAAGCAGACTGACATTTACTAGTGTCAAAGCAGACTGACATTTACTAGTGTCAAAGCAGACTGAAATTTACTAGTGTCAAAACAGACTGACATTTACTAGTGTCAAAGCAGACTGACATTTACTAGTGTCAAAGCAGACTGACATTTACTGGTGTCAAAGTAGACTGACATTTATTAGTGTCAAAGCAGACTGACATTTACTAGTGTCAAAGCAGACTGACATTTACTAGTGTCAAAGCAGACTGACATTTACTGGTGTCAAAGCAGATTGACATTTACTAGTGTCAAAGCAGACTGACATTCACTAGTTTCAAATCCACATCACAAATTAACATACTGATATAATGTATGGATTTTGTCTCTAGATGAATACTTGTTTTACGGTAGAATATATTATATGATGATTTTTATGTTTACAGTCTCCAGTGTATACACAGGAGAATGCTGCAAGGAATATACTGTACTTCTTCAATCATACCCTGCACAATGGTGCTCTGACTATTGCTGTTATGACCCAAAGACAGTAGGATTAACCTACTACTGCTGCAGCAATGATTTATTGAGGGCTAATGCTGATATGAGAGACTCGTCCTGTATCGAGTGGTGGGAAGCTCATATGTAAGTAAACAAATCAGTAGTGCTGGAAGAAAAGTATGTTTTATATTCACTTAATCTAATTTTTAAAAAATGAGGGCCTTCGTGGCTGTGATCGTATGATAGTAGGATTTACAACTACCTGTACAATCAGTGCCTATCACCACTAAAGTTGTGAGTTTGAAACCTGTTTATGGCAAGGTGTGCTTGATACAACATTGTGTGATAAAGATTTTCAGTAACTTGCGGCAGGTTGGTGGTTTTCTCTAGGTACTCGGAACTCCGCATTCCTCCACCAATAAAACTGACAACCACGATATAGCTTAATAGTCCACCATTAGAGATGTCGCCTCAGTGATAGCAAAAAAATGTAGATATCAAATTTAGTGGCACAACATGTTTCAGGAATAACCTTCACCAGGTAGCTCAAAGTCAAAAGATTGGACAGTTAGTTCATTTAAAAGTCTTTTTTGTGAGAATGAAAACCAAAGTGCCTAAACAGGATTGCCAAAATCAGCTTAAGTCACCTTTGCCTGAGGGATGAGAAACTTAGTTTTAACAATAATTACATTACATATAGGAACTGTAAATTTCAATAATAGATATATCTTATGAAACATGTCAGTGCCGAAACACTGACTACTGGGCTGATGATACCCTCGGGAGCTTATAAAGTCCACCAGTACAGGTATTCATCTAGTTATATTAATAATAAAAAAAACGTAGCTATCACGATACATTTGTAGAAAAACCAATATCAGGTATGCTCAAAGGCAAATGATTGAAAAGCTGAATGCATAATTATTTAAATCTTTGGGACATCTAGTATATCATGTATATGGTCATATCAAGTAACCTTTCATTCACCATTGAAATGGAGCTCATGGCGAGGTGTACTCGATACATCATTATGTGATAAAGTTTGTCAGTGAATTGCGGGAGGAGAGTGGTTTTCTCCAGTTACTCCTGTTTCCTCCACCAATAAAACTGACCACCATAACCCTGGTTGAAATGGCCAATCCGATAATATGTACAATATGTAAAATATATGTGATCAAAGCTCTCGATTTAACGTTTAACATCAATAGTAGAAACTAATATTACAAAAATAATCTAGATCACCAATATACGTTGGCACCAATCATTTTTAGCTCACCTTGCCAAAGGCAATGTGAGCTTTTGCCATCACTTGGCGTCCGTCGTCTGTCGTCCGTTTACTTTTCACATTTTAATCTTCTCCTCTGAAACCCCTCAGCCATATGAACTGAAACTTGGTAGGAAGCATCTATGGAAGGTCCTCTATAAAGATTGCTCATTTTGTCCCGATCCATTAACAAACATGGCCACCACAGGCAATACTTGTTTCTGATTGGCCTATTTTTTTTAGTCTTCTCCTCTGAAACCGCTTAGCCAAATGAACCGAAACTTGGTAGGAAGCATCTATGGAAGGTCCTCTATAAAGATTGCTAATTTCATCCTGATTTGTTAACAAACATGGCCACCACAGGTGATTCTTGTTTCTGTTTTGATTGATTTCTAAGAAAAAAAAAATATGTTAAAAGGGAGTTACCTCTAGTTTAAATATACAAAATGTAGATATCTATTCAAAATGCAGTTATCTCTGAATTGAATTACAGATAAATATGCCTCTAAAACCCCTCAACCAACCAAATGAACTGAAACTTGGTAGGAACCATCTATGGAAGGTTCTCTATAAAGATTGCTCATTTCGTCCCGATCCGTTAACGAACATGGCCGCCACAGGTGACGCTTGTTTCTGATTGGCTGATTTTAAAAATTCTTCTCTTCTGAAACCGCTTGGCTAAATGAACCGAAACTTGGTAGGAATTAAGCATCTATGGATGGTCCTCTATAATGAGTGCTCATTTCGTTCCGATCAATTAACAAACATGGCCGCCACAGGCAATTCTTATTTCTGATTGGTCGATTTCTAAAAATCTTCTCCTCTGAAACCGTTTGTCCAAATGATCCGAAACTTAGTAGGAAGCATCTATGGAAGGTCCTCTATAAAGATTGCTCATCCGTCCCGATCCATTAACAAACATGGCCACCATATGCGATTCTTGTTTCTGATTGGCTGATTTTTAAAATTCTTCTCCTCTGAAACCGCATGGCCAAATGATCCGAAACTTGGTAGGAAGCATCTATGGGCGGTCCTCTATAAAGAGTACTCATTTTGTTCCAATTCCATTAACAAACATGGCCGCCACATGCAATTCTTGTTTATGATTGGTCTATTTCTAAAAATCTTCTCTGAAAGCACATGGCCAAATGAACCAAAACTTGGTAGGAAGCATCTATGGAAGGTCCTCTATAAAGATTGCTCATTCTGTCCCAATCCATTAACAAACGTGGCCACCACGGGTGATTCTTGTTTCTGATTGGTCTATTTCTAAAAAATCTTCTCCTCTGAAACCGCATGGCCAAATGATCCGAAGCTTGGTAGGAAGCATCTATGGAAAGTCCCAATCTGTTAACAAACATAGCCATCACAGACAATTCTTTTTTCTGATTGGTCAATTTCTAAAAATCTTCTACTGTGACACAGCTTGGCCAAATAGACCGAAACTTGGTAGGAAGTATATATGGAAGGTCCTCTATGGGAATTGCTCATTCAGTTTTGATACGTTAACAAACCGTCACCGTGGAAATGTAAGGTTGTTACTGCCATTTCTTAATTTTCTGATATTGAGAGGAAAAAAACGTTTTGTCGTAACTGCCACTTACGACCTTACAATGTCAAATATGGAAGTTGGTCGGAAAATATTTGGTTGATTTCTTCATGCAGAAACGACCTTTTAATTCTACTTTAGAAAAGTAGTAGATACGACCTTTTGCAAATTTAGCTATTTCCAAAGGGATATTAGAGGAACCAAGTGTACCATCTTGTAGAGCTTTTGAAGCCGAATAAAAATATGCAAAAATTTAAAAAGGTCGTATGTACCACTTACGACCTTATAATTCCACGGCAACGAAACATTGCCGTCATAGACAATTCTTGTTTCTTATTGTTCGATTTCTAAAACAGCTTTTTCTCTGAAACCGCTTGGCCAAATGATATGAAACTTGGTAAGAAGCATCTATGAAAGGTCCTCTATAGAGATTGCTCATTTCGTTTTGATCCATTAACAAACATGGCTGCCACAGACAATTCTTGTTTTAGATTGGTCGCTTTCTAAAAATCTTCCTCTCTGAAACTGCTGTGCCAAAACGAACCGAAATTGGGTGGGAAGCACCTACATGTATAGGCTATGGAAGGATCTGTATTAAGTTTCCTCAGAGCAGAATGAAAGGTGAGCGACACAGGCTCAGTGCTGAGCCTCTAGTTCCTATTCCCTGTGGCCCAATCTAAATGTCTAATAAAACAAATTACTTGTTGCTTCAGAGTTTACATATAGGGTCTAATACCGGGAGAGGGGCAAGATTTAAATAATATCGAACGAGGCTCGCCGAGTCGAATACAATTTAAATCTTAGCCGAAGGTGTCTCAGATTTAACAATCTTGCACCTTCTAATGTGTTTGACTCTATTGCTCACCCCTTTCTATCGTGTCAATGTTTGTTTACTTTGAGAAAATTAAATATAGAGTGCTCTCACTTGTTAGTAACTAACATAAATTTTAAACAAATTAACCTCCCTTTGACCAATGTCAAATAACTTTTTATATAAGTATTTATCACTGTTGTGGTAGCATTTAATGATACTGTCTATATATGTTTTTATTACGAGATACATTATAATACTGCCAAGACACAGTGTATATATTTTTATCAATAAATCGACTATTTACTTTAACAATGGAAAGCAATTTTGTGGGGAAAAGCGCAGGAGCCTGGGTAAGATAGAAAAATAGTTTTCCCCTAAATTAATGGACTACTTTATTCAAGGAGTGAGAAAAAAATATTCCTCTGTGGATAAAAACCCCATACACCAACCATCTCCAATAAGAAAATGACTGGTCCGTTAGTCCAAATCAAAACGAATATTATGCATAACTTGGTACATTCATAATATTGTGCGGAATAAATGGTAAGATTAATATATGTTGCCCACATTATCTTGCAAATTGAGTGAAAAGAAATGATTCTTTATAAATGACACCTGATAATATCCCCTGTTTATGAATTTCAGCAGCATTTCTACTGTCATAAGAACAGTTTTAAGATACCATAGGGGTAATCAGAAACCGTAACTTGAAGAAGGACAGACAGTGTAATGGTCAAATGAAAAAAACAAAACAAAAGGACAAACATCCACAAAACACTACCCAAGGAACTATTAATTGAACAATGTTAACTCCACAAACAAACTGGGGTGAGCACATCTTCCCCTGAAGTGTTTTGTAGAACATTGTTGGTCATAAGCATATTTTGCAAGACCTGTGACAGTGGCAATCCTTTGCTATATAATGGTACCTATTCTCTAATTTATAGATATGTTCCTATACTAATTGTTCCTGCTATATAATGGTACCTATTCTCTAATTTATAGATATGTTCCTATGCTAATTGTTCCTGCTATATAATGATACCTATTCTCTAATTAGCTCACCTGACCCGAAGGGTCATGTGAGCTATTGCTATCACTGGGCGTCCGTCGTCCGTCT
>MJUT01038701.1:1435673-1451119 GCA_002080005.1 Gigantidas platifrons | reverse complement strand
TAAATTCTACCAATGTCGGAAAACATGAAAAATGGGTAATTTCTGATTTTCAGAATTTCTACAGAATATTCCTTATTGGCCAGGTTAAGCTGCTTTATGGGAATTTTTGTCCAATCAATATAGTTTTATCTAAATGCTGAATGTATTAGGATTTATTTTAAAAACCATTAACCCTCATATATGCATATTATGATGCCCATTTTAGCCAAATTCCACCCCTTCCTCTACTTGGAAACTGGGACATATACACGATATACTCAATATTTTCATATTTCAGTTTCATTCTTCAACAAATGACCTGAACAATGAGTATTGCAAACAGCCAAACAGTATTGAAAATTGGCAAAACAGTTCTCACTAGTCTTCCTCTTCACCATCAATCAACGAGTATAAAACATCGTCGAATTCATCATCACTTTCATCGCTTTCTGTCAAACCTGCAATATTTTCCTAGACTAAAACGTTGGCGAGTTGTCGTGGAATGAAATCACCAGACACCCATTTTGGTTCAATCATCCCATCAACACACTGCCAACCATTGTCATGAGTAGGCTCCGGATATACCAGTACTGGTTTTACAATATGGGCTCTTTTCCAAATTCCTACCTGATAGTTAGAACAAGCAGGTAAAAGCCTCCATCTGCAGAAACAAATCCTCTGAAATTTGCCAGGAATCTCCAATTTGTGCAAGAGCACTTTGGAATTGGGATGACTTTTATCATGTCTTTATTGGCTTGACTTTTCCAATCCCCTTAAATGCGCTCGTTGTATCACAGCGTGTGAACGCGTGCAGGCCTAAAAGTGCTGGACACAATTCCTGCTGGTACTACTGTGCTAATTTGATGATATCTATCAACCATTCCAGTATCAAAGAGAATTGTCACTCCTTGCTATACCCCCACTGCACCGGAGGGGGTATACTGTTTTACCCTTGTCCGTCCTTCCATCTGTCTGTCTGTACGTCCATCCATCTGTCCGTCCGTCCTTTCGTCCATCCCAAGACCAAAAAGGGTGTCTGGTGATTTCATTCCACGACAACTCGCCGGCGTTTTAGTCGAGGAAAATATTGCAGGTTTGACAGAAAGTGATGAAAGTGATGATGAATTCGACGATGTTTTATACCCGTTGATTGATGGTGAAGAGGAAGACTAGTGAGAACTGTTTCGCCAATTTTCAATACTGTTTGGCCATTTGCAATACTCATTTTTCAGGTAATTTGTTCAAGAATGAAACCGAAATATGGAAATATTGAGTATATCCTGTATATTTGTTCCAGTTTTCAAGTAGAGGAAGGGGTAGAATTTGGCTAAAATGGGCATCATAATATGCATATATGAGGGTTAATGTTTTTTAAAATAAATTCTAATACATTCAGGATTCAGATAAAACTATATTGATTGGACAAAAATTCCCATAAAGCAGCTTAACCTGGCCAATAAGGAATATTCTGTAGAAATTCTGAAAATCAGAAACTACCCATTTTTCATGTTTTCCGACATTGGTAGAATTTAAATCCTCTTAGATTATGTTCATATGATTTGTTTAAATAAAGAATTGAAAGATCTTACAGGGCAAATAAAAATTTCACCCTGCCCGACCATGTTTCTAAGGAAATAAACCGACTTTCATCAAATTGTACGTGGTTTTTTAGAGGGGTAGGGCTAATATTTTGCTATTTATTTGTTAATCAGTAGGTAGAAGGAACATAATTATTCCCTTTTTACATTGTTATAGTACCCAGATACATAAATCAACCGTCATTATGATGCGGTATCCTTTGTTTTATTAGTAAAATTAAGATATAAGCAGAATCCTGTGAAAATCTGCAAAATTGAAAATATCCCATTTTTCAAGTATTTTGGCCACAAAAATCACTTCATAAAGGATTACTAGTGCTTGATTTATTAAATGTGATATATTTGTTTGGTTTAGAATAAAAAAGATCGTAGTTTAGTACGAAATATATTTTTATCTAAACTTTTAAGGGAAAAAATGTCTTTTTTTGTCATTTCAGGAAGGGGGAGGGGTAGGTTTTTCATGTCTGACAAAATTTGGTAGCCACAAAGTGTATATATCTTGTATTCAATTGAAAGTTAATACTATAAGCTTTCATCCTCAAAAAGCTGCGACAGGGTGTAAATATTAGCCTCAAACAGCAAGTTCGTCCCAAAATTTGCAATGCTAACTTGTTTTTTCTTCAAGAGGATATATAGGAGGACTTAAAACAGTATGTTAACATGGAAGGTGGGGTGTACAGGGGGTTATGCTAGCCCACAGACTAATACTGATGAGAAAATATTATGTGATTTTCTGCAGGGTAAGGGGTAATATTTTGCCGCTAGAAGTCCTATACAGGGTGGTACTAGAACAAATTTTATTTTAAGATGTCTCCATGACATCATTTCACACGACAGATGTATAATTTGGTTGTCAATTTATATTATGAAAAAGATATTACACGCTTTGGGCTGAATAGAGCTAAAATCGGCAAAAATTATAATATTCCATTTTTCTGCAATCTACACTACAAAGCATGTTTTTTGATGATGAAATGGGTTTAATTTTCGATAAATGCAATAGTTTTAATAAATCCATTATAAAAATATCATCAAAGTTGTGTAATATTTTGTCTATTGAAAACAAAAGGTGAAAAATCTCGTTTTTACGCAATTTTATCAGGGGTAGGGATATATTTTTTGCCTCCTACGATTACTGAACTTCATAAAATATAAATAACTTGTATTCATTTGAACGATAATATAATCAGCTATCCACCAAACCCCAGCTTGTATATTCTAATAGTTGTTCATAAGCTACAAGACCTCAGCAACAGTGAAGAATGAAAAATCTGAAAATCGGCAAAATTGTCGAAAGGATGTTAAAAAGGGGTAAAAAATGTAAGTTCATCCCTACATTTTCAATGTTAACATGTTTTTTCTTCAAAAGGACATAACAAAGGACCAAAAAAATTTAGTGGGGTTCGAAGGTGGGNGAAGCATGGTAAATTTAATGACGGCCTTTAAAAGGTTTCAAAGAAATGCATTTTAAACATTATAATTAGGCTGTAAATGTTATCGTTCTCGGAAGGGAATAACATTCGGAGCCCATGGCCTAATTGTATATAAAATAAAATGCATTAAATTATTTAGGTTCAAGGACAAATCAGGGGCGACTATCTATAAAAATTGGGTTTTCAGGTTAGAAAGACAATTTCAACCTATAATGAATGTCTTCTATAAGACAAGGCAATGTATTGAAGCAAACTATATTATTCCAATAGCTTGTGCACAGAGAATCGAACTGGTAGGTGGTTATCGAAGTTAGATAACTTGCTGTACAAAATCAGATGCTGATGGTACCGTATCGCCATGCTTAGGACAATATGTATAAACTCTATGGTATTTGTGTATGACGTAATTTAGAAAAATGTTGTTGATTTTATCCGAAGGCAAAACGAATCAATTGTATTAGATTGTTTATCATTAATATATCAAACAAGATTGAAAATACAGTCATAAGCAGGATTTCATGGCCAAGCCTTGGATTTGGTTGCATACTGCTACACTATGTTGATTTTCCATCGTTTGTGTCGACGTATAGACGTCTGAACACCGAGAGCCGTAATCAGTGAATATAAATGGTATTGAGCAGTTAATTAACGGTTTGTTCAGTAAACGAAACATCGGTAATCTAGTTAACTTTTGGTGATCCTGTTTAGGCTCTGTGGTTTACTTACTTCCAAAACATTTTAGATTATTTGGTCTCCCAACCTTTCGACAGTGAGCGTACCTAATCAAGGTTATTCCATGAACCCGTCATATGCACTAAATTAGATATCTACGTTTTTATTTGACAGAATCAAAGATTTGTATAAATTAAATAAAAAGACACACCCAGTGGGTACTGAATACAAACATAAATTTATTAAGTGGTTAAAGATACTTATTATTGTTACTCGATCTTTAGTTTTATATATATGCTTTGTAGATCGTTGCTTGTCCTTTTGTACTTTTTGTTTTGGTCTGTTCTCCTTCAATATACGGATTCAGATTACCCCTATGGTATCTTCAAACTCTTCTTAAAACATTTTGAGTAAGGTGCGCGGACTACGTTTGTTTTTACTATTGCATTGCAATGTTATACACTTTTATTTCTGAAGATACCAAAGGGGTATTCAGAATCCCTATACCGCAGAAGACCAGACAACATAATGGCCAAAAGAAAATAGTACAAACAACGATCTACAAAGCATAGACATAAAACTAAAGATCCAGTAACACGAACCCCATTATGAGTAAGGTACGTTTACTACTTTTGTTTTTACTATTTCATAGCAATACATTTTATATTATTCATTTTTAACTCCAGATGCGGAAAGAATTCACTGCCCAGGTAATTACATAATTTTAATTTATGTTAAATTAAACACCTAGTTTTTTAACTAAACCACCTACTCAAATTTATTTATCAAAAATAATAAATTCCCAGTAAGTTAACCATTCTAATTTTGTTCTACCTTTATTTTCATTAAAAAACGCAAAAAACCCGCCTACCCAAATTTATTCCTACAAACTAATATACCTGTACGTTAGCAATTCTAACGAACTTGATGATACCGTTGATATATAGTCTTCCACGATGGATCCTGTATTATATATATATCGTTTCTTTTGTTCGTGCATTCCTCTAACGTTCTGGTATACGACTCTTCACAAAATATTCACCGGAGCCCAACAATTTGACACGATATAACATACACTCTTACATTGATTTCGGCAAAATGTAGTTTACATATACTTTACAAAAAAGTTAAAGACCACTTTGGGAAAAAAATTGAATTAATTACAATAAATAGATTTATTAACTTGGATATCTTTTTCAAATGATTCATTGTGGTAGATTAAAATATCATTACAACCGATTATACATGTAACGGACGTTTGTGATAACTAACTCCCATAAAACACTCATATGGATTGGTGTTTAACGCCTTTTATGACCACTATTACAGAGCATAATATTTACGATTTAACCAAACGTTTCAACCTGTATTGCCGTTAGGTTCCACGGTTACTGCCAAAATGAGAGCAAACATATGGGCTAATGAGTTTATGAAGTTCATCCAATTACTCTCCGATGGGGAGAAATTTGACAAAACAATCAATTTTAATGGTTGAGCGTAACATGTTTAATAAGCCACAATTTGCATTTCAGGGAAAAAATAATAATAAAATTAAAACGTTAGACCAATTTATAACTGTTTTTTTCTATATACATGACGATATATTGTTAGAAATGTAAAGAAGCAGTCGGGGATCTCATGAAAAATATGGAAATAGTTAGATAAATAGCAAGAGGTGATGATCAATGGCTAAAGTATGATCAGAAATTTAGAAACACAAAATGTCAGTTGTAAACGTTAGATAAAACAGAAGGGGTAACCAAGAATGTACAATCCAGAGACACTGGCAACATTAGGTGCACAAGACACCAAGAATGTACAATCCAGAGACACTGGCAACATTAGGTACACAAGACACAGGACGAAGATAAACAAAACAAAACACAACACAGAAAACTAAAATGTAATAGACCCTGATTATTCCAATGACCAGAAAATATCGAAAATTGTACGTGGAGTTCGATTTATCCACATAAGTTTGATATGTGTACGCTCATTGCTAAAAAATTGTAGAGCCAAATTGGCTAAAAGTCTGTGAAATCGAGAAAACCGAAAAGCGTTAACAGTATAAGCAAAGTCTGCTTTATATGCATTTGATGTTGTGCAAACTTTTCTTCAGATATTATTTTAATATAAATAGGCAATTATCAGTTCAGATATTATCTACCCAAATTTATAAAGCGATGAATTTTCTCACAATAATTTCAATGGTGTCGGCTATATTTTTGTTAAATCAATTTTTTTTAATTACTTGATCTTTGTACTGTTAACATCGAAAATGTCTTTGAACTCGGTGGTAGTGATAAATAAACATGAATTTTATTTGTGAATTTTACAGTTAAAAAAATGTTATGTTTCGACAGTTTAAAGAGAAAAATAAAAATTTGTTGCAACTAAAGCTTAAATCAGCATTAAAAATTGAACAAATATCAGTGGTTTTATAAATGAGATTTATTTTAAATTGTAAATCTGAATTTATTATTTATTAATTTACTATTAATGATACAATTTTATATCCCTTTAGGGGAAAGGGGGGCTATAATGAAAATTTGAAATAAAAACACAGGACCGGACTTTAAGCCCGATGATGCTGTAACCTTCTGACCTCAAACCAAGATCTCTGATTGGTCAGAGATAAAATGTTTCGTGATCATTGCTGTACAGAATAGAACATGTTCTATCCCAAAGTGTATATCAACCAACTTCTAAATGTTGCATGATACAGAGTAATAACACTGTTTACACTGTATTTTTTGGTTGATGATACAAGTATCATGATTCTTGCTTTACCGTGTAACAGGGGTTTAACTCTTCAACAAAATCACATAAAACTTTTTTTGAGGTAAAATACATCAAAACCAACATTATAAGAAGCATTTCAATGAATATAATGCAAAAACATATGCTTCTTGACTTCCATGTCATCTCTTGTCTTCATTTCGAGTTTTTAGCGGTTTACCGATCTTACGTATTTCATCCATAACTCTTCACAAAATCACATAAAACGTTTTTCGAAGGTAAAATACATTGAAACCAACATGCTATTACAGTATATAATCAATTAAACGTATATAATACAAAAAATATGCTTCTTGACGTCTCTTTTCTTCAATTTCCTTCTTTTGACTTCTCTTGTCTTCATTTCGAGTTTTTTTTTAAACATTTTACCGATCTTACGTATTTCATCAATAACTCTTAAAAAAATCATATAAAACGTTTTTAGAGAGGTAAAATACATCAAAACCAACATTATAATTAGCATTTCAACGCAT
Source organism: Gigantidas platifrons (assembly GCA_002080005.1). NCBI lineage: Eukaryota > Metazoa > Mollusca > Bivalvia > Mytilida > Modiolidae > Gigantidas > Gigantidas platifrons. The sequence goes on along the minus strand of MJUT01038701.1, from coordinate 1,444,165 downwards.
ATAATGCAAAAAATATGCTTCTTGACTTCCATGTCATTTCTTGTCTTCATTTCGGGTTTTTAGCGGTTTACCGATCTTGCGTATTTCATCCATTACTCTTCACAAAATCATATAAAACGTTTATTGGGGGGTAAATTACATCAAAACCAATATTATAATCAGCATTTCAACGCATATAATGCAAAAAATATGCTTCTTGACTTTCATGTCATCTCTTGTCTTCATTTCGAGTTCTCGAGTTTTTAGCGGTTTTCCGATCTTACGTTTTTCATCCACAACTCTTCAAAAAAATCACATAAAACGTTTTTCGAAGGTAAAATACATTGAAACCAACATGCTATTACAGTATATAAGTATTTAATCTTATATAATGCAAAAATATGCTTCTTGACGTCTCTTTCCTTCAATTTCCTTCTTTTGACTTCTCTTGTCTTCATTTCGAGTCACCGGCCAAAGTTGGAGAAACGAAAATCGTAATCTTGCCATTCTTGCAAGCAGACAGGCTGCTTTCATACAACGATTTTCACGATTATTTCCTCTTAATCACTGTAAACACTATAATTATAAATCTACATGAAACTTGGCAAAAGAACTTCGTAATTTTTGTAACGTCGCGATCGTGATCAGAAAACTTTTCTTCTTTTTGACATTTCGACTGGTAACCTGAACTGTAAAAAATACAACCAGATGTTATTTTATAAATCGGGAACCAGTATGGTTGTTCGTATTTCTTGGACAGAGACGTAAATATTCGCATTTCTCGGACAAATACGTAACTATACTGTCCTTTTTTATGAAGTCACTGCGATCTTTACCGATCTTACGAGAAAACAAATTTACACGTTTGTCATAGTTCAGATACGATTCTGAACACATATTTTTTTACAACTAGCAAAATTCTGCTAGTTCTAACTTTATTCACTAACAAAATTAAGGCAAATTGAAATTTCAACTAGCAATTTGCCTGCTTGCTAGCGTTAATTTCGAGCCCTGTTTTGAAATAAAAAAAATTACGGGTGATTTTTTTTTAAAGACTGCTTATAGCAATGGTTATTAGGATAAATAAATCATGAGAGAGTAGTAAAATATTATAGTAATTATAGAAAATGATTCATTTCACTTTTTAAAATTTATATAGTTTTAAATAAAACTACATTTGTCTGTAAAGTGTTCGTTAAATAATTAATGTTTATAGGAAAAAGCAGAATTATAATTGTGAAAAAGAAATTAACGTTTATTGATGTATATTTTCTTTGACCCATATATTTTATATAGTCTTGGAAATTTTCAAAACAGAATTTTCAATAAAACATTAATTTTCCGTACAGTTTCGTTTTTTGTTTGTTTCTTTGTTTATACTGATTAATAAAATCATTACAGGTGAAGCCATCTTCAAGTGAAGGTGATCAGGACAAATGATTGTTTAATTGGGGAAGTTTACAACCACACTTCTTTATATAATAATTAACGCCTCTTAGTAGTTAACCGCAATCAAAGCCACTGTTTTAAAAACAACACACTAGTGTCTGATCTAGCACAATCTATGTTCATACCCAAGCCTCAGTTGCCTGTGAAGCCAACTAAAAATTAGTACTTCAAAGTATTAGGTTGGTTTCCTTTTTATTCTTCGCTTGTTAAACCATTGTTATTATTACTATAAAAGCCCAATGAAGACAACAGCAAACTGATTCTTGCAAAGTACGTTATACTGTACATATCGCTTGAATCCATGACCGCTTACATTCTAAAAAAAACCGCTTGTACGATTTACGAAACTGCAAAGTTTAAATAGAATTTCCTTTGGCCGAGGGAAATTAGTTGTCAGATACTGCCTAGTATCGGACTGCTGGTGAACGGTGCTATTAAATTGATACCACTAGGTGTCAATTTGAGACCCTTAGGAACAGGGTTTACGGGACAAAAACTCTTTATGTTAAATTTGATACTTAGTATCAGACTACCATACTGTGGAACAGGGTGAAAACAGGGCGAAAAAAGTCAAAGTTAAATGACTATTGAATATTGCTGAAACTTGTAAAGTTTTGGGCCTACCATAGCTTGGTATATCTGACTTGGATATTGAAATTGTATCAGATACTGTACAGTACATGTATATGGATCTCTATTTTTAAATGTTTCTGTGTTCCAAATAAAAATATATCCTGCTCAAAAGCCTACCTCCACATCCCCGTTGGTGAGCAGGGTCAACAGGTCATACCTGGCAAACGGAAGAGGTTTCAAATAGAATAGAATAGAATACATGTTATTGCTTAATCATAGGGCCCACATGAGTCATCATTAACAATACAAACATTCATGATTGATAAATGAGACATACACACAAAAGAAAAAAAAAGACATAGTTAGGGGTTTTTATATTTCTAAAAGTATGAATATAATTATTTAGTGGATCATGTTCTGGTTTGTCCCCCGCATCACACATCCAGTGTGAAACTTTACATATGTTGCATATTCCCTGACAAGCAGCAAACCTACTAAAAGCACCAAGGGACGGTGCTTCTGACACACCCGTCTATTAATTGCATTTTCTCACCTTTATGCAATAAATAATTATATATAATATCAATAGTTATTATATACTATATATAAATAAAAAGATCAGTTAATAACAAAGTAATATCTTAATATATACAAATACACATATACACACACAAAAACTTAAAAATAAAAAAAAATAATAATGTTTATCCTTTTTTATTCCATTTTTACAATTTTTATTAGTTTTTGTCAGAATTTATGACTTCTTGTCGCTTTTTAGTACTTCTTGTCGCTTCTTGGCACTTCTTGTCTCTAATTAGTTAGACCCCAAGACGATGAAGCTCCGAGTCGCACAAATGGAGCAAGCAACATTTTTGACGACCTGATTAAAGTAAGAAAGAAACACCCTAATAAATTTATTAACAGTACATTTACGGTATACATTTTGTTCAATCAAAGAGCTTCTATCTCAGAACATTGTTGACATAATAGCAGAAACAAAACTAGATGAATCTTTCCCTGACGCACAATTTCGAGTCAATAACTATCATCTATGGAGAAATGACAGAAATATACACGGAGGTGGCTTGGCAGTTTACTTGAGATCAGATTTGGCAAGTGACAGAAAGAAAAACCTTGAATGTAATAAGATAGAATCCATATGTGTAGAAATGTATGTAAACAATAAAAAGTGGTTAATTACAGGAAGGTATCGTCCCCCCCTCCCCATCAATGTCGGTTATTGACTTTAACCAAGACTTTGTAAAATCATACGATCAGATGTCAGTAAAATATGATAATTTGCTGATTCTTGGTGACCTAAATTATGATCTTTTGTCAGATCAAAAGAGTATACCTTTGACAATGTCTGTGATATATGTGACCTAGAAAATATTGTAAAATGTGCTACATGTTTCACAAAGGGTGCAGATCCTACCCTTATTGATGTTATACTAACAAATAGAAAATCTCTTTTGCAAAATGTAATGAATTTTGGCTGTGGTTTAAGCGATGTTCATAATTTGATTGCGGTTCAAATCAAGGGTAATGCTCCATCCATAAAAAAAACCCTTATAAAACATACAGAAGCTACAAACAATTCAATTATGAGGCATTCATACAAGATCTAGATGATGCTAAACTTGACGAGCAAATAATAAATGATAACAAAGATATACATAAGACATATGAAACTTTTGAATCATCCTTCTTAGATGTTGTAAACAAACACATACCCTTGAAAAAACACAAGAGCACACAACATCCAGCTCGATACATGAACCAAGAACTAAGACATGCAATATTCAAGAAAAAAAATGCTTTTTAACAAATATAAGAAAATAAGATCAAGAGACAACTGGGATAAATACAGAACACAAAGAAATCTTGTCAATAAAATCAAAAGAAAATCAATAAGGGAATATTTTATAGAAAGATGTGTTGGTGGACCAAAACAAAAAGATTTCTGGCCAACCATTAAGCCATTTATCACAAACAAAGGTAGCTATTTCGAAAATAATATTATTTTAACAGATGACGATAGAATTGTAAATGATCAAACTGAGGTGGCTGAAACATTTAATGAATTTTTTGTTAATGTAGCTAAAGACATTGGAAAAGACAGATGTTCTGTAAATCAGGAACATTCAAGTGTAAAGGTAATTTCAGAACATAACTACTGAGAAAACAAATTAAAATTTGAATCTATTGATACTTCATTTGTAGAAAAACAAATAGATAAAATTAATGTCAACAAAGCCACTGGCAAAGAAAAGATGGTATTTCTGTAAAAATTTTGAAAATCGCAAAACCGATTGTTAGTAAACCTATTACAATGCTTATAAACAGAACAATAGAAAATGCCTCATTTCCAAACAAACTTAAAGAGGCACAGGTTGTACCCCTCCATAAAAAGAACAGAAAACTGGAGGTTGGTAACTATATACCTGTCACAGGGTTTGAACCTAAGGAAATATTTTAGGGGCCAACTGGGCCCCTAGCAAATTAATTTTGGTAGCCCACACAATTTCTTAAGGGCCCATCATCGCTTGCGAGTTGCCTTACGACAGGGAGTCTGGGGCCGCTGAAGGCCCCTGGAAGCCCTGGGATAAATGGTGTAAAATCCTGCATTCAGGCTGTCCATCACTTTTTGACAAAAAATAAGGGCGAATTTTAGGGATAAAATTAAGAAATTTTAGGGCTAATTTAGGGCTAAAATTAGGAATTTTATAACTAAATTAGGGCAGTTTTAGACATTTAAATGTACTTACCTTCGCAAATTTGACAATAAAGAAACTCACAAAAAATACTTTAAGTACAGGAAGGGTGTCTTCCAGGGTTCCATTGTCTCAATAAACAAGCTTGACACATGGATCCACTGGTCAACTGCCTTTCACTGCATAATCTGAATAAGAACTGCAAACTACATTAAGACACATTTTGCATGAATGCATTTTCAAAATTGCTAGAGTAGAAATATAAAAAAAATAGGAATTGACATGAAAAATTGGGGTTTTTTTAGGATTCAAAATTTTTTAAGGAATTTTAGCAAAACTAAAAAAAATTAGGATTTTTTAGGAATTTTAGGGCCGCTGGACAGCCTGTGCATTCTAGCCATTTCCTGGCAGTAAAATTGCTCATTCAGAAACTATAATTTAATACAGAAGATACAAAATTTCCCAAAACATTTCCTCAAAATAAACTTATTTTACATGCACCAATACACTATGGCATCAGAAATTTATAATTGAAATCAATTTTCAGGGCGATTTAGAGCTTGACATATGGTGTGGATGTTTGGCCATTGTTCTAGGCCTAGATGTGGTTTTTGGATTGGTTGTATGGCCTTTGGTCGGGTTGCTGTCTCATTGACGTTTACCCCATATTCCTTTAAAAATTGTCTAGAGCGTTTGGACTTTTCGTAATCTCTAAAATATTCTGTTCTCTGTTCATTTTGTCTTTTAAGAGGCCCAGAGTTCCCCAAAAGGACTGACTTAAATCGGCTTGGTGAAACATTTCGCCAACCGGATATTTTGAACGAACATGTAAAATTAAAAATCAAAGTCGGAAAATTGTGCTATAAAATTCCGTAATATGACTCAACAGAAAACGGCGTGGTTTGTGCAATAAAAAGACAACAGAGAAATCATCGTTGTTAAAAGAATTATTTGTTACCTAAAATCCCTTTACAACAACAACTAAATTCTTTATTTCAATCCTTAAATGACGCAAAATTAATGCAAAAAATGACATCCTTATACGGAAGTGTTAAATAGAACAGCCGTAAATCTCCTTAACTGGAGATAGATTCGCATACATCAAAATAAGCTGGTTCCCGGGCTACTACACTTCGTTACTCTAGTTCATAGAGCTAAGAGTAATATACACGGATATCAATTTAATATCAAAACAAAAAATCGGGGCTTAAAATCGATCAGTGGTAATGTCAATATTTTTCGGATTTCGATCTTGGTGAATAGGAATTTTTACATATAGATTTACACTATTTTATTTTTTTTCTCATTTTCACTCGCCAAGTGGACGACTAAGATAAGACTTTTAAGGGCCCACACTAAAATTTACTCGCAAATGGCGAGTGGGCGACCGCTAATTTCAAACCCTGCTGTCAGTATACTACCAGTGGTGTCGAAGTTCTTCGAGAGTGCCATATATGAACAACTTTCACATTATTTTGAAAATATATTTCATCCTTTTTTATCTGCATTTAGACCAGGTTTTGGCTGCAACACTGCACTGTTGAAAATTATTTAAGATTGGAAAAAAGCCATTGATTGTAATCAGTATACAGCTGCAGTGCTTATGGATCTCTCGAAGGCCTTCGACTGCCTATCTCATGATCTTTTGATTTTAAAGCATATGGATTGTCTAAGTCAGTATTAAATTTAATGTATAGTTATTTATCTGAAAGGAAACAGTGTGTAAAAGTTGGTGTTGATTTTAGTACTTGGAAAAATACTTATAAAGGTGTGCCACAAGGTTCGATACTTGGACCTGTATTGTTTAAAATATTTTTAAATGACATTTTTAATATTGTAGAAGAAAGTATTTTATATAACTATGCTGATGACAATACATTGTCATACTCAGACACAGAATTGAATAAGGTTGTGGATGTTTTGGAAAAGGAAAGTTTAAATTTAATTCATTGGTTTTCCCACAACCAGATGAAAGCAAATCCAGATAAATTCCAGGCAATTGCCATTGGTTCAAAAACTTCAAATGAAAGTATTAGTTTTAATTTGGATGGAAACAAAATTGATTGTGAAAAAGAAGTCAAGTTGCTGGGTGTCACAATAGATTGTCAACTAAAATTCAACACTCATATCTCAAATATATGTAAAAAAGCTTCAAGACAATTAAATGTATTAAAACGTATAGGTAAACATTTAACAAAATTAGGTAGATTAACTATATACTTTTCTTTCATAATGAGTAATTTTAATTATTATCCAATTGTTTGGCATTTTTGTGGTGAGACCAATACCAGAACAATTGAAAACATTCAAGAAAGGGCCCTCCGATTTATTTATGAAGATTATAGTAGTTCATATGAAGACCTGTTAAATAAATCAAGATTACCAACATTAAAGATCAGACGTCTTAGAACAATGGCAATTGAAGCTTACAAAATTTTGAATAAAAAAAAGTCCAATGTATTTAAATGATTGATTTGTATATAAAGACAGTTGCTATTCTTTTAGCAAAACAAATACAGTAGAAGTACCCCAGGTGAGAACAACATATCATGGTTTACATTCTTTTAAATTTGCAGGTGCCACACTCTGGAATGAGCTACCCAATGAATTGCGGAATGTTTCTAGTCTAAGTCAGTTCAAAAGTTTAATTAATTCATGGAGTGGTGGCTCATGCAGGTGTGGCTCTTGTAAATCTTAAAGGTCTGCTCTATTCTGTTTATTCTTACTCATGCCACATATATTTATTCATTTTGCTTTGTACTTTCATTTTTATATTTTTATTTTGCTAGTTTTAGTGGCTAATTTATATGCATGGCTTTTATTGATGTAATGCTTTGCTTTGTGTGTTTGTCTGTGATATTCAATTATTTGTATGCTCTTACTTAGTCTATGCTGTTTTCTGGACCTATGACAGTCAGTGTGCAGAGAGGCGCTTGCCACATGTGCACTGACTGTGGAGGCCCAGAAGTCTAATCATGGATGTGCTTGCATCTGATCTTGGATTGATTTGTGGTTTTAATGCATATATTGTCTTATTGTACTTATTCATTTTGGCTGGTTCTTTTTATTTTCTTATGCTAGTTTTAGTACTTCATTAACATGTTTTAAGTTATTTATGTAATGCTTTGCTTTGTATGTTTGTCTGTAATCTACAATTGTTTGTATGCCTTCTGTCATAATAAGTTTTGTCTATTGTTATATATGTCGGTAAAAAGCTCTACAGAGCTTATGTTATATGTTTGTAAAAACTCCGACTTTAAATAAAACTTTTATACTTTTATACTTTATACTAGCAGAGAAGCAACAAATACCAATTTTCCTCATTCAGGACTTGTCACCGAGTTTGTAACGAGATTAACACGACGGGTGACATTAGTGGAGCAGGAACTGCTCACCCTTCTGGAGAATCCGAGTTCACCCCGGTTTTTAGTGAGGTTCGTGTTACTCGATCTTTAGTTTTATGTGTATGCTTTGTAGATTGTTGTTTGTCCTTTTGTACTTTTTATTTTGGCAATTGTGTTTTCTGTTCTTCAATATACAGATTCTGATTACCCAAACTCTTCTTTATAGTCTTTGATTTGATCCGATCACGGCGCTAACCCACGATCTACCGCACTCGAGTTGATCACGCTAACATTACACCACCATCGATGCGGTTATGATCATAAGATATGAATTCATTTGTTTAAATATACCTTTAGATTTCTTGACAGGTTTTGGTCCTTTCTTCCCACATTTCATTTTCTTGCACTTTCCAGCACCATTTATGTTCTTTGC
>MJUT01038701.1:1408368-1426072 GCA_002080005.1 Gigantidas platifrons | reverse complement strand
ATCTAGGTCTGATGCATGCATTGACCTACACATAGAAATTGACATGGAGGGTAATTTAGGAATGCAACCTTAACACAAGAGAGATGATTTCGATTTTACAATTGTGAACTTCCAATTTATATGTATTAACATTCCAACATCATGTACATATGGAGTAATAAAAACGTAGATATCACATTTAGTGCGCATGACAAGTGTCTTCAATAACCTTCATGAGGTGACGCTCCATATCAAAATATTGGAAAGCCAACTAATTTAAAAGTGCTTGAGAGCAATAAACCCAAAGGAACTAAACAGTCAAGGTAATAAAGATAATAATAATAGGTTAAATAGGTATTAAAAAAATGTTAGAGCAAGACGAAAAGATTTTACGATTTAAATATATAATAATAACAATGAAGTTTTGGGTCAAAGCTATCCTTTATCAAGTTTTGACACTCCAAATAGATATTTGATATGACAGTTCAACTTCAGTTGTGTATTAAATGTGGTCCAAATTGAATACAAATACTTACTTACATTATTTATTACAAACGTTAAGACTTAAAAAATACCTATAAGTTGTTTATCAATTTATGTATTAGATAGAAAGGAGTTCCGAGAATTTGAATTTATCTGACGAGAAATCTTAACAGTTTAAAAACGAATAAGGAAGTGTACATTGTGTCAATGCCGAATATCACGTGTTCAATAATCAATAAATCGATTTGTTCAGGTAATTGTGAAACTTTCATAATATTACCCCCTACACCCTTTACAATATGTTTGATGTTTTAGAAATAAAATTATATTCAATTTTCACATTATAACAAATGCATATGTGTATTTTAATTTAATTCTTTATTCATTTCATGAAGATTACATACAGCTTTCCTCTTGTTTTGTTTTTTTTTTGGGTTTTTTTGTGGACTTTGTCAAAAATTAATTTAAGTCACAAACCGAAAGTAGATTTCGATTTTCCTTCCACGAAACAACACTAAAAAACGAATAGTAAGATAAATTCAGGGACTGACAAGAACTAAAAAGCAAGTCAATTACTGTGTACATTTTACTAACAAGTCTAAAAACTGTCGAACTTTATGTTTGTTTATTTGTGTTGTATGTACATATAAACGACATGTCTATAGAGGTTTCATTTTCAAAACTTCCTCATGAATTACAATGTAATTATGTTGTCGAGACATACTCATATTTAACAATAGACAATAGACAATATAGAAATTACATTGAGGTCAAAGATTAAGGTCACAGCAATGTCTCGTATAATGTATCTTCAGACTAAGCAAGTCTACTTGTATAATTAAATGTCAATGTTATATCAAAGGTCAAGGTAAGAGCGACATTATGTTTTTGTTTCGACATTTCGTCATTTTCTTATACATTTAAAAGATGCAGACAACGGAGAGATATATTAACTCCAAATGCAGGTACTGTTGGAATGTTGCTACATATAAATGAAAAGCTCACAATGGGAACCTTGAAATCACTGCTTTTGTCGCTCAATGGGATAGATGCCATTAATGAAATCTGCCTTGCAGGAATAAAGTCGGTAATAAGTGGAGCATAACGAGTACCCATGGGAATCCCAACTGTCTGTTGAAAAACACTCCCAACAAACATAACAAATGTGTTGTCAATAAAAAAAAATGCAAGCATTTTGATGATGCAAGTTCCAGAGAAATCGTTAGGAGAAGCAGAGTGGGTTTAAACAAATGTTTGTCCCTTCCTAAGACAAGGTATTTACATCTTAAACTAGACGCTATGCCGTGCTCTAATTCGTATGCATGCAACTTCTAAAGGCGCTAATCATCATGACTAAGCGTTCCGCCCATGACCAAGTTGTATGATAATCAAAGGTTAAGGTCACAGTGACTTCATTCTTCTACTAGACACACGGGCATGCATCTTTATTTTTCAAAGCAATGATTTCTATGTTTGTATTTTTAGAGCCAGCAAAATGTCAGATTATTTAATGGTAGGAGCCATCGATTTTGGCACTACCTATTCTGGATATGCCTTTTCGACGATTTCGAACTTTAAGCTCGATCCTTTGAAAATACATGCCAACCAAGCATGGAATGCAGGAGGAAGACAACTTCTGTCTTTGAAAACGCCGACTTGTCTCCTTCTTGATGGACAAAAGCAAATAGTATCTTTTGGGTATGAAGCAGAGAATGCTTATGCAGAATAGGTACTGGATGATGAACATCATGATCATTATTATTTTAGTCGGTTTAAGATGAGGCTCTATAACGATAAGGTAAATGTTTAACATTTCTTATCAAATAAATGTTCTCTAAAAAAGTATTTTATTATATATAAACATGCATTGACATTTTACACCATTGTATAGTAATTATATCATTGAAACCTTTGAGTTCATTATTTGACCTGAGATATAGAAAAATCAAAGTAAGAAGGGTTTGAAAATACCAAAAGGGTAAATCATAGGAAAGGCAACAGAATGGCCAAAAGAAAAAGGACAAATAACGATCTACAAAACACTACACTGAAAACTAAAGATCGAGCAACACGAACCCCAATAAAACAGTGGATGAAGTCAGGTGCGCCGAAAGGTAAACAGTTCCTACTCCACTACTGGCACCCATCGTGTTACTCTAGTATGTATAAAATATGCATGTTGTATTGTCACTATTTCATTTTAGGGTTTAACTGGAGACATGAAACTTGAGGATGTGACTGGCAAAAGTTTGTTGGCCATAGAGGTGTTTGGTTTGTCAATACAAGCACTGAAAAGTCACATGCAAAAACTACTTGATAAAGAAGGAACTAATTTCAAACCTCACGAGATTAAATGGGTTCTGACAGTTCCAGCTATCTGGCCTGATAGCGCCAAGAAATTTATGAGACAGAGTGCGGAAAAGGTATATAGAATTCAACAACAAAAAATATTTTATGAAAGTTGATTCTGATTTAATTTCATTGGTCAATGCCTTAACAACGGCAAAACTTGACAAAGGTTCCTGTATCCGACATATATTTAAAATATACACAGCTCAGTTGAATATACGATTCCAATACATGGCACAGAACCAATATATATTAATAAGTTAGGTTAATTGAAGATTCGAAGATCTGACTGTGTCAAAATATATGTAGGTCAGGTTAATATAAAATTCGAACATTTGACGGTGTGTCAAAATATAGGTAAGCCAAGTTAATATAAAATTAGAACATCTGAATGTGTGTGAAAATATATGTAGGTCAGGTTAATATAAAATTCGAACATCTGAATGTGTGTGAAAATTTATGTAGGTCAGGTTAATTGGGAGATTATATTTATATAATCGTTGTTTATTCATGAAGTATATTGTGACATTCATCATTAAATCAAATATTTCAGCAAAGCAATTATTTCTAAGTTCATGAGGTCAAAGCTATAAAACCCAGATGTTGTGTGCAAAGATAACAAGGACCCCGTGGCATTGCAGACACTATTATGTATTACATGTCTGATCAGTTAGTTCATTAAAGTCAGTAGAATAGTAAACATCTAGTAGAGTATTTGGTAGCCTCTTCCCCCACAATATGACATATATGAAAGTAGTTCTTACCCCTGCACTGAGATTGGAGACCTCCATAGCCATAGTTTGGTCGGTTCTGTTGATGAAGTAAGGCAGCCATTTCTTGTTCTGGGAATTATAATTTCTTTTTTCAATTTTTGAAGTTTATAACGTGATTTCTTACATGTACCTGGACTTTCTTGGACGCTTTTTATATAGTGTCTACAACTCTTTTCAATATTGAGGAATGCAACAATAAGTGTTTATACTGCAAATTAACATTCAGTGCCGGACCGACGAGTACATAATTTTTAGTATAATTTTGGATTTAATATTTTGAATTAGACGGTAAGGAGTTATAAACTTTTTAATTCAGCATGACGTCACGTAGGTCAAAACGTCAAATGAAGAGATCGCATCACTATATCAATGTATCAGCAACAAAAGATTCCAGTGACCCCACCCATATGAGCTGTGAACAATTAGAAGCGTCTTTGACTCAAATAGGGATCAAAGTGCCCGCAAATCTTCCAAAAATAGTTTTAAGAAAATTATTAATTGAGAATATGAACACTATTTCAACTGATGTGCCTCAAATCGTTCAGAATGATAATGCAGATACTAGTACTATTTTCGCTGAATAACCAGCCGTTCAGACATGTGATCCACCAACAGCGTGTATGCAGCGCATTAATTCTGGTTTACCATCACATGACATTGTATCTGATGCCAACGCCCTGCTCCACAGCAGTTCTGCTGCAAGCGTGGGCGGAAGTAATGACACGAATACCATATTAGGTGCACTGAAGTCTGTAACACAATGCTTCGGTAATTTGCAAGAAACAGTAACGCAACTATTGAAGTCACAACAGAAAGAGAAACAACTGCCCGATGTAAATGGTTTTAACTTACAGCAGTGGTACAGTAATACCCCTGCCATATCCAATCCTCAACCACTAGAAAATACCGTATACCAAGGCGTTAGATCAGACTCGTACACCAACGTTGACATAGTGTCACCAAACTTACAAAAACAGATAATAGAGGGTAAGGATATCAACCTAGCATCTTTGCTTATACATAATTATGAATGTCCTCAAAAACGTAGTATATCCACGGAAAGCTTAGAGGTTCAACTTAGTGGGAAACCTGACCCTCGTTTAAATCGCTCGTTATCTATCTCAGAATTCTTGAAAGCTTTTGGAAAATACAAGAGAGTTATGACCTCCATTTACCCCGATAGACGTGCAGAGCTCGATGCATATGAAGTATAATAGATATTTACAACTTTTTTGGCTCAAAATTGTATGATTATCACAAGTTATTATCTTCCAAGGCTGCCGTTCTATTGCGAGAGAAAAGGGTTAAAGTGGATTGGTCAAAGCGTGATCGCGACATTATCTCATTGATATCATCAGGTGTACAGGTGACCACATGTAAATTATGTAATTCGGTTGAACACACTACTCCATTTTGTCCTTTACATTTGCAACAAACATATCCGACTCAAACAGAAAACAAGACTCGTAATTCCTTCATTGATTGTTACGGAAGACCTCGTTTTTATCATGACAGCAAAGAGATTTGTAATAATTTCAATGGTTCTAAAGGGTGTCCAAGACCCAACTGTACTTTTGCACATGTCTGTTCTAAGTGCAAAGCGACAAGCCATTCACAAAACGAATGTGGAAAACCCGTTTCATTACAGTCTGTGACTTTTAAAAGAGGGGTCGCGCCCGCCACCGCAAGTAAACCGACATCAGAAGCAAACATCAGTACCAAAAAATGACTATCCGATTTTCCTTCTCATGCTACTACGCCAATTAACGTTGATTTGTTAGAATACGAGCTATGTAATCACCCAGATCAAAACTTTGTTAGTTATCTATGTGCAGGTTTAAGACACGGTTTTGACACTCTTGTTCAATCGAAAAAATTACAAACTAAAGAATGTAAGAATAATTTGAGTGCACGTGTGCAGGAGACAGTCGTATCAGAGTTAATTGATAAAGAACTGCAGAAAGGTTTCATTTATGGACCTTTTACTCAACCTCCATTTGACAATTATCGTGTCAGCCCAATCGGCGTGGCTGAAGGCAAATACTCTAAGAAGAAGAGATTGATTCTGGACTTGTCCGCTCCTCATAATGATACTCACCTGAGTATAAATGATTTAATAGATAAGACACAGTGTTCTATGTCATATGTAAAAATTGACGATGCTATAAAAATTATCATGTCTCTCGGGAAAGGTAGTTTTTTGTGTAAATTCGATATATCAGATGCATTCAAAATTATCCCAACTAAACCAAGCCAATGGCCTTTATATTGTATGAAATGGAAGTCATCATATTACTTTTACGTAAGACTTTCTTTCGGTTGTAGGAGTAGTCCGATTATATTTGACAACATATCTAGAGCTGTATGTTATATAGCAGAGTATAATTATAATATTAAACACATTCTACATCTGCTTGATGACTTTTTGACAGTTGATCCGCCAAACTCGATAGCAGAAAGAACTATGTCCATTATGACGATGATATTCAACAAACTTAATATACCGATCGCCGCACATAAAACTGTGGGTCCTGTAACGTGTTTAGAATATTTAGGAATAGTATTGGATACTGTAAAATTTGAAGCTCGTCTTCCAATGGACAAAGTAAACAGAATTTGTGAATTCATTAGACATATATTGGGAAAAAGATCATGCACTAAACGGGAACTTTTACAATTGTTAGGGCATTTAAAATTTGCCTCTCGTGTTATCATTCCTGGTAGATCGTTTGTGTCGTACTTAATAGATTTATCTACACATGTCAAAGAACTTCACCATTATCTTACATTAAGTAAAGAATGCCGTGTTGACTTACAATTTTGGTTGACCTTTTAAAGTGACTGGAACGGTGTTAATATGTTTTACGACTGTTCACATACATCTAGTGTTGACATGGAATTATACACAGACGCATCAGCTTCCAAAGGTTTTGGAGGTTATTATACAGGAAAATGGTTTTCATCAGCATGGCCCGAAGATTTACCTTTAGTTAGCGATAAAACGTTGGCTATAGCATTTTTAGAGTTATATCCGATAGTCATTTCATCTATCTTGTGGGGCAAAGACTGGAAATGTCAAAACATTTTGTTTTGGTGCGATAATGAGGCTACCGTGGTAATTGTTAAAAAAGGCCGATCTAAGTGCTTAGTGATAATGAAACTTATGAGACAATTAACTTGGTGTGCATGTAAATATAATTTTACGTTTTCGGCAAAGCATGTTCCTGGTGTTAAAAACAATTCAGCTGACTCATTATCTCGTTTACAGATAGACAAATTTCGTCAACTTGCCCCACAAGCGGAGAAATATCCTCATTGTTGTCCGAGCGTCTCCGAAGTAATGTGGAACTGAACCAAACTGTGAGAAAATTATGGAAACTGCAGCAAAACGCTGTAGCAAACAAAACTAGAGAATCTTATAACGTTGGTTATACACATTTCGAACGATTCATGTTGTTGAATAATGTACATTTGCATGCCGGTTACTTACCTCCAATTTCAGAGGAAATTCTTATCTATTTTGTTGCGTACTGTTTTAGACACTTAAACCTGCAATATTCTACTATAAAGTTGTATTTATGTGGCATACGCTACAAATATTTACAAAGCAACGTACAAAGCCCTTTCGAAAAACCTGATCAAAGTAATCTTAAAAAACTTGCACTCATACTAAAATCTGTTAAGCGATTGCAAGGAGCGATGCCTAGAATAAGATTGCCTATAACATTTGATATTCTTGAAAAGATATGTTATAGATTACGTAAAGGTGTTTTTAATAATTTTGTAGATTGCTTAATAGAGACTACATGTACTGTAGCATTTTTTTGGTTTTTTAAGATGTGGTGAATTCACTGTAAGAAATGCTAGCGAATTTGACGTGTCTGTTAACCTATGTATATCAGATGTATTATTTTATGATGATTATGCTGTTTTGAAGTTAAAAGAATCTAAAACAGATCAATTCAGACGGGGTATCTGCATACAACTGCATAAGATCAATCATTCTATTTGCCCATTTCTGGTTTTGCAAAAATACATTGCATCTAGAATTGAACGTAAAATATATTCCTCTTCTTGTGATCCTTTGTTTATTACAGAATTTGGCCACCCATTAGACAGAAACTATTTTATTGGTAAACTTAAACATGTGTTGCAACTTGTCGGATACGACTCAAGTTTATATAATGGCCATTCCTTTAGATCAGGTGGTGTTACTAGCGCAGGTCAGGCTCTGATCGAAGACAATATGATCAAAACACTTGGGAGATGGTCTTCTCAAAGTTATTGCACTTACATCAAAGCTTCAAAAAACACAATTAAACAGGCTCAACAGAGTTTGACTAATTCAAAGTGTAGATAAACATTGAAAGTCACGTTGTATATTTTTGCATGTCTTATTGCACAGTTTGTATTGTATTTTTCTCATTAGTGTGTAGATACGTTTTTAAAGAAATATTTTGCTGATTCTCATTTACCAATTTCTTATCGCTGACCTGTTGAAGGCTATCCATTTCCCACTTCCTCCTTGGGGGCACTCAGCTGATTCTCATCTGAGTTTATGGACTCTCATGAAATTTTCAGAGATATTTGTTTACAATTTCATTATTAACCCCAAGGATTCAGTAGTAATACTTTTCCACCGTCAAATCAACACCCTGTGCAGCCCCTGCTGTGCTGCATTTTCCCAAGAGCCTAGCTGTGCTCATCTGGAACCCCTGCTGTGTTCCTCGCAGCCCCTGCTGTGCTGCATCCCTATGGAGCCTTTGCTGTGCTCTCATATTGTTGTTTTGACGGGAGTACCACCGCCATAAAATTTATATTCAAAATTTTTATGGAGGAGGTCTGGACAAAATTTTCCCTTTCACAGCTGAGATGAATCCCAAGGGCCAAAATATATGTATTTGAATGTTTCTGATTATGTTATTATTCAATAAATATGTATTCTATGAACTTCTTTATCAACAGATATGCCACACCCCTTTTATATGTCGATTGGCCCTTTATATCACATGTCTAACATTGATTGTGTTTGTCATTGTCGTTATGAATGAAATTGTATTATTGGTATCACGTGCTTTATAATTGATAAATTGGACAGCTGTATCTGGTACTTAAATTAAAATGCGCTATACATGCACGTGGTCACTTGTTGGATCCGCTCCTATGTTGGTCAGCTATGTTATGAATTAAATTCTTTGGTACCACGTGCGTCATGTTTGATAGATTTGATGGCTATATCTGGTTTTGGATTAAATGCATTACACACGCTCGTGGTCGCTCTCACGTTACATATTTTAAACTTCTGGCGTCTGAGATTTATTTGACAGTCAGGTTTGTTGTGATAACTTCTGTTTATTTGAATATCAAATCACCTACTATATACACAGTTAGAGATATGAATAAAATAAAATTTGAATATCTGAATGTGTGTCAAAATATATGGAGGTTAATATAACTTTGCAACAATTGGCACAAAAAGCCTGTGGTTCCTATCATCATTCCCTTGAAGAGGGTTAATGATAACAAGGAAGCTACTGAATCAATGTTCCTATTGGTTAAAGTGAAGTTATCACTTCGAAAGTTTTACGGTCGCCGCCATGATGTGGTAATTAACAGTTACGGAGTATCTATGTCACAAATGACGTAATCATATTTGTTGTATACGATCACTTACCAATATATCGTACTGCTGGTACTCGCTGATCCCTGCTCAGCCACAGTAACAAACGACAACAGTATGTGGGCGAACTTAATAGTGGAGAACATAAAAAACAATGAAAACGGCGCTTGTTTCTACTTATTTTAGACAGAATAGTACTTGTTTTATGCTCTTTTGCATTGCAGGATAAACACAATGTACGTACATTGTCGGACAATAAAAAAAATAATTTGCACTACCCGCGAAACGCTAACCAAAATACAAATAAATTTTACATTTTCCGACAATGTACGTGTATTGTCTATATTTCCCGTCTAACTTCAATTCATTTAACATTAATTCATTTAATGCTTTATTCACTATGAAAACTAATGGACATTTAGAATCCAATATTTATAAAGAAATTAGGTACTTGATTAATATTGTTTTATTCCTAGGCTGGAATTAACAATGACCAACTTTGTATTGCTCTGGAACCAGAGGCTGCATCGATTCATTGTCAATATTTGCCAACTGAGAAACTTCAGGGTGCTTCGGAAGGCTTCACAATGGGAGGAACCTGGCAAAAATATATAGTGATTGATCTAGGAGGTATAGTATATATTCGAATGTTCTATATTGAACCTTTATTTGAAACTAATCACAATTAATGTAATATACACACAACAGTTTACTTTTTCCATGAAGTTATCTAAGAAAAACAGGTATTAACTATATTGAAGCAGTACATCCTTTATTAATGTTTTTAGTTTTTTTAAACACCTAAGATCATGTTTAACAAAGGAAAATAATTTCATTCAACTATTTATATTAAATGACTCATATATCCAAGTATATTGAAGATATTCGCGCTTTTCTTTAATATAGAAAATAAGTAACCCTCTCCACACATTCGCATCTTGCGTTTGAATATACGAAATGAATAATCGGAAGTAGTAAATTGAAGACGGGCAGATGATATCATGGCTACAAGAAAAAGACAAACATTGATCCATAAAAAACTACAAATAAGGATTTAACAATGCAAATCCCACAAAAACGGTGGAGTGAAAGGTAAACCATTTTGGAATTGTGACAATATCAAACAGAACGTATAAGTTTTGTTCATCCATCATATGATATTTGTGTGAACACTGGCGTTTAATTAAGCGTCTTAGCACAGAATACATGTGTAGCTAAGCTTACAGCTTAAAAAGCTTACTGCTCATAACTAAAGAACATAATGTTCATCATGCTAACAAACTAGAGGCTATTTTTAATTGTATTTGTATTAAATATTTTACATTGCTGCTTTACTCTTTTGTTTATTTCTATAGGTGGTACTGCTGATATAACAGTGCATGAAAAACTATCAAATGGACACCTCAAAGAGCTTTGTCATGCCAACGGTGGAGATTGTGGTGGAACCTCCATTGATAATGCCTTCATCCAGATGATCATCAAAATACTAGGAGCACCAATGATTAGTTTGTTAAAACAAGAGGATCCAACAGCGTATTTAGATCTACTTCGAGAATTTGAAACGGTCAAGCGTAAGATAGAAACAGACACCAAAGGAAAGGTGAACTTCACAATACCATTTGCTACGATCAATTCGCTTTGTGAAAGACATCAATGTGAAACCCTTAGTTCTATGATTCAGTGTTCGCCACTTGCCAGTAAAATTGTACTTCGGGGGTATAAAATGAGGGTCGATGCAGACGTCATGAAATCATTGTTTGATGAAACCATAAACAACATCGTCTCCTTGGTCAAAGATGTACTGAGAGAGCCGGCAGTAAAAGACATTCTTCTCCTTCTGTTTGTTGGTGGCTTTGTTGAATGTCCACTTGTTCAATCGGCAATGCAAAATAATTTTCCTAATAAGCGCATCTTAATACCAGAAGAAGCAGGCTTGTCGGTCTTAAAGGGCGCAGTTCTATTTGGGCATAAACCAGACTACATTTCCTCTCGTGTCATGCGTTTTTCATATGGAATAGCTGTTGATCCATTGTTTGATCCCGAGGTACTAAGGTCAATCGTAGTTATTATACCATTAAACCAAACGAAGAATCCATGCCTATTAAAGTGTATGCTTCTAAAAAAGAGAAACCAATGTACGTTGATGAAGATTGCTGTGTTTTGATTGGAAAAGCAATAATTGACATTCCTTTTCCAACAGAAGAAAAACGTTCGGTGTCTGTAGAATACATTTTCGGAAATACAGAAATAAGTATGACTGCTATTGACGATTTGCATGGAACCAAATGCGAAGCAACATATCAACTTATTTGAACTATGAAAGCAAGCACTCGTGTTACCGTGATTGTGTTTTAGGTTTCTACCATACATACAATGGTTCCTGTTACCCGATCTTTAGTTTTCTGTGAAATGTTTTGTAGATCGTTGTTTTTTCCAGTGTCCTATTTCTTTTGACAATTGTGTTGTCTGTCCTGCTGCAATTTACTGATTCTGATCATCCCTTTGATATTTTCAAACTTTTCTTCCAATTGTCGTTTAATATATTCTTTTATAATTCAGAATATCTTATTCATTAAAATGTATTGTTTTTCTATTATTCTAGCAATAAAATGTTTAACAAAGAATATCTGAAATGTCTGAAGAGTGAAATAATCCCAAAGAAAAAATGTAGAAATAGGGAATAAGACCCAGGTAATAATTCTATTAATGTTATGCGAGGGAGTACAAAAGACCCAAGTAATGCGTCTATTAATGATAGGTGACGGAGTATAAAAGACCCAAGTAATAAGTTTATTAATGTTAGGTGAGGGAGTACAAAAGACCCAAGTAATAAGTATATTAATGATAGGTGAGGGAGTACAAAAGACCCAAGTAATACGTCTATTAATGTTAGGTGAGGGGTACAAAAGACCCAAGTAATACGTCTATTAATGTTAGGTGAGGGAGTAGAAAAGACCCAAGTATTACATCTATTAATGATAGGTGAGAGAGTACAAAAGACTCAAGTAATAAGTCTATTAATGATAGGTGAGGGAGTACAAAAGACCCAAGTAATACGTCTAGTAATGATAGGTGAGGGAGTACAAAAGACCCAAGTAATACGTCTATTAATGTTAGGTGAGGGAGTACAAAAGACCCAAGTAATACATCTATTAATGTTAGGTAAGGCAGTACAAAAGACCCAAGTAATATGTATATTAATGTTAGGTGAGGGGGTACAAAAGACCCAAGTAATAAGTCTATTAATGTTAGGTGAGAGAGTACAACAGACCCAAGTAATAAGTCTATTAATGTTAGGTGAGGCAGTACAAAAGATCCAAGCAATAAGTCTATTAATGTTAAGTGAGAGAGTACAAAAGACCCAAGTAATTATCACATTAATGATATGTGAGGGAGTACAAAACACCCAATTAATAAGTCTATTAATGATAGGTGAGGGAGTACAAAAGATCCAAATAATACGTCTATTAATGATAGGTGAGGGAGTACACAACACCCAAGTAATACGTCTATTACTGATAGGTGAGGGAGTACTAAAGACCCAAATAATAATTCTATCAATGTTAGGTGAGGCAGCACAAAAAACCCCAAGTAATTAGTATATTAATGTTAGGTGAGAGAGCACAAAAGACCCAAGTAATACGTCTATTAATGATAGGTGAGGGAGTACAAAAGACCCAAGTAATACGTCTATTAATGATAGGTGAGGGAGTATAAAAGACCCAATTAATACGTCTATTAATGTTAGGTGAGAGAATGCAAAAACCCAAGTAATAAGTCTTTTGATGTTAGGTGAGAGAGTACAAAAGACCCAAGTAATACGTCTATTAATGTTAGGTGAGGGGAGTACGAAAGACCCCAGTAATACGTCTATTAATGTTAGGTGAGGGAGTACAAAAGACCCACGTAATATGTCTATTAATGTTAGGTGAGGGAGTACAAAAGACCCAAGTAATAAGTCTATTAATGATAGGTGAGGGAGTACAAAAGACCCAAGCAATAAGTATATTAATGTTAGGTGTGGAGTACAAAAGACCCAAGTAATACGTCTATTAATGATAGGTGAGGGAGTACAAAAGACCCAAGTAATACCCCTATTAAAGTTAGGTGAGGGAGTACAAAAGACCTAAGTAATACGTCTATTAATGTTAGGTGAGGGAGTACAAAAGACCCAAGTAATACGTCTATTAATGTTAGGTGAGGGAGTACAAAAGACCCAAGTAAGAAGTCTATTAATGTTAGGTGTGGAGTACAAAAGACCCAAATAAGAAGTCTATTAATGTTAGGTGAGGGAGTACAAAAGGCCCAAGTAATAAGTCTATTAATGTTAGGTGAGGGATTACAAAAGACCCAAGTAATAAGTCTATTAATGTTAGGTGAGGGAGTACAAAAGACCCAAGTAATACTTCTATTAATGTTAGGTGTGGAGTACAAAAGACCCAAGTAATACGTCTATTAATGTTAGGTGAGGGAGTACAAAAGACCCAAGTAATACGTCTATTAATGTTAGGTGAGGGAGTACAAAAGACCCATGTAAGAAGTCTATTAATGTTAGGTGAGGGATTACAAAAGACCCAAGTAATACGTCTATTAATGATAGGTGAGGGATTACAAAATACCTAAGTAATACGTCTATTAATGATAGGTGAGACAGTGCAAAAGACCCAAGTAATAAGTATATTAATGTTAGGTGACGGAGTACAAAAGACCCAAGAAATAAATATATTAATGTTAGGTGAGGGAGTACAAAAGACCCAAGTAATAAGTCTATTAATGATAGGTGAGGGAGTACAAAAGACCCAAGTAATAAGTCTATTAATGATAGGTGAGGGAGTACAAAAGACCCAATTAATAAGTATATTAATGATAGGTGATAGAGTACAAAAGACCCAAGTAATAAGTCTATTAGTATTGTGTGAGGGAGTACAAAAGACCCAAGTAATATGTATATTAATGACAGGTGAAGGAGTACAAAAGACCCAAGTAATAAGTCTATTAATGATAGGTGAGAGAGTACAAAACACCCAAGTAATAAGTCTGTTAATGATAGGTGAGGGAGTACAAAAGACCCAATTAATAAGTCTATTAATGATAGGTGAGGGAGTACAAAAGCCCCAATTAATAAGTATATTAATGATAGGTGATAGAGTACAAAAGACCCAAGTAATAAGTCTGTTAATGTTATGTGAGAGAGTACAAAAGACCAAAGTAATAAGTATATTAATGATAGGTGAGGGAGTACAAAAGACCCAAGTAATAAGTCTATTAATGATAGGTGATAGAGTACAAAAGGCCCAAGTAATAAGTCTATTAGTGTTGGGTGAGGGAGTACAAAAGACCCAAGTAATAAGTCTATTAATGATAGGTGAAGGAGTACAAAAGAATCAAGTAATAAGTCTATTAATGATAGGTGAAGGAGTACAAAAGACCCAAGTAATAAGTCTATTAATGATAGGTGAGGGAGTACAAAAGACCCAATTAATAAGTATATTAATGATAAGTGAGAGAGTACAAAACACCCAAGTAATAAGTCTATTAATGTTAGGTGAGGGAGTACAACAGACCCAAGTTATAAGTATATTAATGATAAGTGAGGGAGTACAAAAGACCCAAGTAATAAGTCTATTAATGACAGGTGAGGGAGTACAAAAGACCCAAGTAATAATTACATTAATGATAGGTGAGGGAGTACAAAAGACCCAAGTAATAAGTCTATTAATGATAGGCGAGGGAGTACAAAAGACCCAAGTAATAAGTTTATTAATGTTAGGTGAGGGAGTACAAAAGACCCAAGTAATACGTCTATTAATGATGGGTGAGAGAGTACAAAAGACCCAAGTAATAAATATATTAATGTTATGTGAGGGAGTACAAAAGACCCAAGTAATAAGTCTATTAATGATAGGTGAGGGAGTACAAAAGACCCAAGTAATAAGTCTATTAAGGATAGGTGATAGAGTACAAAAGACCCAAGTAATAAGTCTCTTAGTGTTGGGTGAGGGAGTAGAAAAGACCCAAGTAATATGTATATTAATGATAGGTGAAGGAGTACAAAAGACCCAAGTAATAAGTATATTAATGATAGATGAGGGAGTACAAAAGACCCAAGTAATAAGTCTATTAATGATAGGTGAGGGAGTACAAAAGACCCAATTAATAAGTATATTAATGATAGGTGAGAGAATACAAAAGACCAAAGTAATAAGTCTATTAATGATAGGTGAGGGAGTACAAAAGACCCAATTAATAAGTATATTAATGATAGGTGAGAGAGTACAAAACACCCAAGTAATAAGTCTATTAATGTTAGGTGAAGGAGTACAAAAGACCCAAGTAATAAGTCTATTAATGATAGGTTGGGGAGTACAAAAGTCCCAAGTAATAAGTCTATTAATGATAGGTGAAGGAGAACAAAAGACCCAAGTAATAAGTCTATTACTGTTAGGTGAGGGAGAACAAAAGACCCAAGTAATAAGTCTAATAATGAGAGGTGAGGAAGTACAAAAGACCCAAGTAATAAGTCTATTAATGTTAGGTGAGGGAGTACAAAAGAGCCAAGTAATAAGTCTATTAGTATTGGGTGAGGGAGTACAAAAGACCCAAGTAATATGTCTATTAATGATAGGTGAAGGAGTACAAAAGACCCAAGTAATAAGTCTATTAATGATAGGTGAGGGAGTACAAAAGACCCAAGTAATAATTATATTAATGATAGGTGAAGGAGTACAAAAGAGCCAAGTAATAAGTCTATTAATGATAGGTGAGGGAGTACAAAAGACCAAAGTAATAAGTTTATTAATGATAGGTGAGGGAGTACAAAAGACCCAAGTAATATGTTTATTAATATTAGGTGAGGGAGTATAAAAGACCCAAGTAATACGTCTATTAATGATGGGTGAGGAAGTACAGAACGCCCAAGTAATAAGTCTATTAATGGTAGATGAGGGAGTACATTCAATAAAAAACGTAGATATCTAATTTAGTGCGCACAACGCGTTTCTTGTATAACCTTCATCATGTACACTCAATATCGAAAAATATTGGAAAGCCAAATAATTTAAAAGTGTTTTGGGAGCTATAAACCAAAGGGCATAAACAGCATAGCCAAAATCGACTAAGATCACGTATGCATGAGGAAGGAGAACATTAGTTTTGAGGATAATTACATTTCTTAGGAATTGTTGTCGTCTCCAACAAGAATTTGAATTTGAATTTTGGTGTTTAACGCCACTTTCAGAAATATTTTAGCTATATCATGGCGACCAGTTTTAGTGTTGGCGGAAGCTGGAGTACCCGGAGAGATCCACCGACCCTGTGCAAGCAACTGGTAAATTTATCACCTGCGCTGCGAGTCGAGTGCACCCTTTTTGTAATTTACAAAGCCGGACTCGAACCCACGCGGTATTGGTGATAGGCTTGTATGAGCTGTTAGATCGAACAACCTAACTCACTGAGCCACCCTGGCTCCCTCTCCAACAAAACTAATAGAATCTAACACCGGTGACAGGTCAAGATCGAGAAATCTCATACACCCTAGGGTAAGATTTCAATCGTTCTCTGACGAGGCTTCCTGTCGTCGGTGTTTGATTATTTTTCTTACACAGACATCCCCTCAAATTTGTTTTTTTCTTCTAGTGTGTATATTCGAAGACGACCGCATCACAACCATCAATGAAATAATACGCAATGTGAAGGAAACACAAAATCACGAACGCTTCAAATTGTAATAATATTTAAAATTCGACTTTCATATCACAATAAATATAACAATAGTAAAGAAAACGTTTGTTTTTAAACGAACGAATCAACACGAACACTGTTATTAGAAATGTATGTGATTTCACTGTGACGTCAATAACTCGGTCAGCTGATTGATTCAGTGAACAGGAAACCGATACTGACACGGAATTAAGAGTTTTAAAAGATAGATTAGAATTTGGCTACCGTTATATTTTGTAAAGCATATTTTATGTTAATCACATCTACAAACAATATTAACAAAGGATCACAAGCAGAGTTATAAATAACACTGGAAAATCTTGAAGCGACGATTACTTTTGGCAGGTAACAGGGCGTGTAGCTTGTCTTACACCGGGGGTGTAAGACAGAAAAATCTTTTCCGGTGAAAATTGAGAACTACTTTATCCTCTGTGTAAGAAATATATTTCCGAAGTAAGTTACGTGATCGTAAAATTGTCGGTTCCAGTATTAACGTGCATTTGTTTTGCGAACAAAAAGAAAATAACTTAATCAGAGAACTTTTTATTTGTTAACTGTATACATTTTTAAGCGTTCACATAAGCGTCAAAATATTGAAAGAAATCGACGAACGTGTAATTTTGATAATGAAGACGAAATGGTGATACATTTCCTTTTAATTTGGAGTGGAAACATTTTAGAATAGAATAAGACGCAGAGCTAATAAATTTGGAGAACTAAGCTAAGTAAAATTAATGTACTAATATATTTCTGTGCTTATGATAGTACAATAGTCTTAGAG